>VMBQ01003893.1:32942-87114 GCA_007657795.1 Dreissena rostriformis
CTACCACTACCACTACCACTACCACTACCACTACCACTACCACTACCACTACCACTACCACTACCACTACCACTACCACTACCACTACTACTACTACTACTACTACTACTACTACTACTACTACTACTACTACTACTACTACTACTACTACTACTACAACTTCTACTACTACTACTACTACTACTACTACTACTATTTAATATTTGTCTTACCATGTTGGACTTTTGTTGTTTTCTTCCGCAAGTAAGTTATATTTAGCTATCAATATTTTATGTTCCATTTCCGTTTGTTTTCTTCTATTTTCCTCTACAGTCGCCTTGTAAAATATGTTCTTATTTTCACTAAAATATTAATTTGAATGATTAGTAAACTTTTCTCAAATCTCATAATGTATATCCTTTTTAAGGGCATTTATGTAAATATCTACACTACAAAACGTATACAATTTATCCGTTTAAAGTTTGTAACATATTAAAGGTAACTAGTTACTTTTGTGACATATGCATAATTTGACTTTTAATCTTACCTTTTCAGTACTTCATTCTCTTTTTCCAGTTTAGCAACCACACATTTTAGTTCTTTGTCTTCTTTGTGTTTTTGTTCGTGCATGACCAGCCTGAAAGATAATCATTATTGATAACGTGTAAATGACAAAAGAGTAAAATAACATTTTCATTTGCATTAGTTTTGGGGTCTCACTGAGCTTTCTATACGTTTGGTACAGCAAGAAGACTGTGTATCCGACAATAAGACTCTCGGAGAAGATGATGCCCCGTCTACAACCCCGAAAAATATGTATAACTTTGAGCTAGTGAATTTAGTAAAAATCAAACGACGTGTCACACCGTGGGGCGTTAACAATAATTGCTATTTCTTAGGAAAACACCGACGCGTTATACATATTGCAAGACAACTGTATAATTAAAGTGTATATTGCCTTGAATGTCTATGATCAATCTATTATCGTAATGAAGTCGAGCTTCAAACGCCAAGGTTATACAAGAGTCATTGAAGAGACGTAGTTCTGACGGCGTAATATTCGAATGCTGATATGGAGTATTTGCGCCAGTCATTGTCTCAAATTCGTTTTGATAAATATTCATGCATTTCAACATGTTGAAATTAAATCGCGATTCTAAATGTGATAATCTGCGGTTGTAGTTATGGATACATTTTCTGATTCATTGCGCCCAAATTTTGAATAAAATACTTGAATTGCTTGCTAGCAATTATCATAACTTTATTACTTTAAGAAGTTATATTTTCAAATGCTAGCGGTAGCCGAAATACGTTATTTTGTGACATGAAAGCTAGATTGTTTTCCCGAAACGTTACAAATTACCGCACACATATACGCGTGAGGCAATTACTACACACGTTTGACGTTATAAACAACTTAACGAGATCGTCTTATAAATTGTTTACCCTGTTATTAAATGCAATTTATATTTTGTTCATATCTTTTGCGTTTAGCGTAAGCGATTTTTTGTGAGTGCCAATATTTCGCATTGTATTCGGAATTATCCGGATATAATCGCAAATCACCACTGATACTTAATCGCCGGAAATAATTTAATCATTAAATAAGCTAGGATTTGCTAACGCGGCATATTTAAATAGTAAATGTTCACATTGTAACACAGTAAATGAAACTAGTTACTTTTGTGAAGTATGCATGTTTTGAATAATTACCAGACCTGTTCAGCGCTTCATTCTCCTTTTCCAGTTTAGCAACAGTAAGTTTTAGTTCCACTATCTTATTTTCGTCGTTTTGTTGTTTGTGTTCGTGTTTGACCAGCCTGGAAGATAATTATTATTGATAATGTGTAAATGACGAAAGAGTAAAATAAATTTTTATAATACAATTACATATGCATAACAATAATGATTCTACGTAGCGTATAATACAAATTTTATGTTGACACGTTTTATAATCTTACTCATTTTTTAATTTCACCGTTTGACTGTGAATTTCTAATATTTAATATTTACATGTATATCGAAAACATGTATACGCGTTTACTGTACTCATTCACATATATATCCGAAAATTTTATATAACATATAAATACTCGCTCACGTTTGTTAACATTCAGAAATTTTTATTTATTAAAATAACACACCGAGCAGCGGTAGTCTGGTTTTAGATCGGCTTTCGCAAACAAGACGAAAAACACTTTATTATTTGCATTATTATTTACCATAAAAATGGTGCATAGGCAGTTGTATTTGATGAATACTGTTTCATTTGTTTCTATGATACAATTTTCGGCTCTAGTTACATTTAATGATCGGACGTTTAAAACTTTTTTTTGTTCTGCAGTATATGTTCCGTTTGCAGTCGTAAACAGGTTACGCACGAATTTCAGTTACAGTCACGATACGCTGCTAATAACATTGTTCAAAGCATGAAATCGTTCTGAAGTTTTCAATCAGTGATCGCGTTGCGCGTTATTTAATAACAAATATTCATGCATCTATAACAATCTGTGGTATTTTATGATGTTTATAAATCCCGTATGACAATTCAGATTATATTTACTGTGAAGCTTATCTTACGCTTTGGTTAACTCGTCAATTTTTCTCCGAAGAGAATATATTTCTGCGTTTAAGTCGTCATGTGTTCTATATGTGTGCTTCAACCTGAAATATAAGAAATATCTTTACATTTTGAAAACAGAATATTCTCTTAATATTATATTTCACTTCTTCTGCTACATCTGCTGCAATGAAGAAAAAGCGACAACACACTTATAATTATCATACTGTGTTCGTCATTGAACAGGATAGCTTATCTTACTCGTTGTTTAACTCGTCAATTTCGCTCCAAAGACAATATATTTCTGCGGGTAAGTCGTCATTTGTTCCATATGTGTACTTCAACCTGACATAAAAGAAATTACATTTTGAAAATAGAATATGCTCTGTATATTATATTTCACTTCTCCTACTACATCTGCTGCAATGAATGAAAAGCGACTAAACACCTATAATTATCAAACTGTATTCGTCATTGAACATGATAGAAATCTTTAGCAGATACTAAATTGACATATGAAAAAGATACATTCGATACCAGTTCAATAAATGCCGCAACGTATGATGAGCGGTTATATAATAACCAGTAAATGATGAATTGTAATAAGGAATATATTACGTTTCACGTTGATGAACAACACGTTCATTCGCATGTTCTCTTTGAAGTCGAATTTGAACATCAACCACACCTTCATGTTGTTTCAAGCGTCCATAACCTCTGTTATATTGATCAAACACTCTCGGCCTGGCATTAGTTTCCCGACTTAAGAAAATCGGGGGCATGGACGGTTCAGGAAAACTGCCAATAAAGGACCCAATACATTTCTTTGATTGCTTTGTTTTTTATTAAGAAACTTCAGCAATATAAAGAGCAAAATACCTTCACATATTTGCAAATGGAAGATGTCAAAGTCTTTGGCATGAATTTGAAAAACAAACAAATTAAAATAGCATATAAATTGCAACATTAATGGGTAATTTCTTTTAAATTGATTGAACTATCGAGTGTAATGGCTGGGTCGTTTTTTTTTAAGCTTTCGTATCACTAAAATGTGGTTAAGATTAACTGGTATTTATTATGTCAGTGTGAAAAGCCGAGTGTTTAGGACGCGAGTTTCCTTTTATCCATATGTCTTAGGTGTAAATTCTGTTTTGAATATTCTTCTGTAATCTTAAAAAATCGGTCCACAAATCACTTTAAATGAGAAGAAAAGATATCAAGACGTACTATGTATTCTGCATGGCTTGGTGAATGACCTGTGCACACGCCAATAATTTAAAACAAAATTTCATTGATGCTATTAGATATCAATACTAGTTACATTTTCTATAACTAACGCATTGTTGAAACATTCTTATAAATCGGCAAACAAATCACTTAAAATAACAAGAATAAAAGCAATACGTACCTTGTCTTCTGCATGTCTATGTTTATGACATGTACACCCGATAATGAACTTTAAACGAGATAATAACTTTAATGATAATGTCCCTGATAATGACCTGAAAACGCGATAATAATTTACAAGAAATATCTTTAAAAAAGATATACGGCGTTGATTGTGGTTGGAGTTGGTGAAAGATAAAGAGTTTAAAGAATGAAATCAAAGATATCATATGTCTTTTTCTGTGCAGTTCTTAGCTGCATTTCACGCAGTACGGGATATTTACGCGTAGTTTTCGCGGTTTATTTTACATGATTACATACTGCTGATCCTATATCTATAGATACAAAAAAAGAAGAATGGAAGTATAAATTAAAACATGTTAGTCAACCGGCCACACGCGAAGTATCTGTACATATTTTAAATATTTATTCGCGCGTTCTTCGGACAAACCTGTTTAGTGGTTTGTCGGGCATTGCTATTTGATTCGATTATTAACAGTATCGGGAATCATCTCGCTCATGCTCAATACATTGGTCAATATGGTGGAATAATTCTTGTTGAATTAATCAAACATAATATTTATCATGGTTTTGTTGAAAACACATTAAGAATCTTTTATTGAGATACCATAATTATATCGGCGAATATCTTCATTTAACATCTGGTCTAAATAAAATCCCAGTTCACCTAGTTCACGCGATACCGTCTATATTATATAACGATCCCTGTACTGACCGCGCGAACTCACCCTGATACCTTGCGGCTTGGAATGCAATGCTTAAAGTGAGGTCACGATTTCACGGCTTGAACGACGGCTTGTTTAAAACTTTATACTTTTACATGTTTAATGTTCAATTTCGAAAACAATTAAATATGGTTTGGCCAAAACTAATATCAGGATATCGAAAAACGATACTTTTATGAACTAAAATATACTAGTACACAGACAGCAATATGGTAATAATAACTAAATATGAGAACATAGCCTTTAAGTACAAACGCTCTGGCGCTGACAATCCTCTGAATATAAAGGGGCACACAAAAACTGTATTGATGTCGAGAATTAAGTGTGAAACTGCTCTATCTCTCAAACCTTATCATTAGAGATACAATTGTTTCATGTTGAATACGCAGTTAACATCGTTGCTAAACGAACTGTAGTATCCCTTTTCATACCCAATACTTCCCAAAAAATGAAAGTCGATGGAATAACATCTTAATGTTAATGTGAAATCTGTTTGTAGATTGCACGTTTTCTTCTGCGAAAAGTTTCAGGCCCACCGGCGGGAAAATTTATATTCGAATTGATTGGTCGCTTATAAAGGTCAGGTTAAGGTGAAAACCTGGCGTATACAGCACGCCGAAAAAGAAGATTTCATTCATACTCTTAGATATACATGTTCTTATAATTGTACTAGTTAACTCCTTTATGAATAACGGGATGTTGAATCGGTCAATAAATCACTTTAAATAAGAAGCATAAAAGAAATACGTACTATGTCTTCTGCATGTCTTGGTAAATGACCTTTAAACGCGATAATGACCTGTTAACGAGATAATAACTTTAATGATAATGTCCCATATAATGACCCGAAAACGCGATAATAATTTAAAAGAAGATTTCATCTATACTCTTAGATATACATGTTCTTATAATTGTACTAGTAAACTTCTTTATAAATAACGGGATGTTGAATCGGTCAATAAATCACTTTAAATAAGAAGCATAAAAGAAATACGTACTATGTCCTCTGCATGTCTTGGTTAATGACCTTTAAACGCGATAATGACCTGTAAACGAGATAATAACTTTAATGATAATTTCCCATACAAGGACCCGAAAACGCGATAATAATTTCAAAGAAGATTTCATTCATACTCTTAGATATACATGTTCTTATAATTGTACTAGTTAACTCCTTTATAAACAAGCAAACTCGTTGAATTGATATCCCCCGCCAAAATAGAGCTTTGTCACAGACGTGACGTATACCTCCACATGCTGCACTGACACAGAATATATACAAAGGGCCATAACTCCGTTATTTACAGATAGTGTACAATGCCATTTGGCATGCATCATCCTCTTATCCCTATATATACTCATACCAAGTTTCAATGAAATCCGCCAAAGCACTTCCAAGATATGGCCCCGGACACAAACGTGCCGGACGGACGGAAGGACGGACGGACAACGCCATAACAATATCCCTCCGCCTTTGGCGGGGGATAATAACGGGATGTTGAATCGGTCAATAAATCACTTTAAATAAGAAGTATAAAAGAAATAGGTACTATGTCTTCTGCATGTCTTGTTTAATTACCTATGAATGCGACGATAATTTTAAACAAGATTAAATTTATAGTTTACTAAATATTAGATATAAATGTTCTTACTATAAAACTAGTAAACATCTCTATACATAATTGGAATTTTAAACCATTTAGTGAACCAGTGTAAAGAACAGGTTAACACCTTTGCTAAACTATATGAGCATGGCTTAACAATTATAAAATTGCAACAACATTTTTGATACAAAACAAAGCCCGCTGCAGAGCGCACATTATATAACTAATTAATAAAATATTATATCAGTGATCTGTAATATGTCAAAGATGTAAGACAAGAATCCCAACACAAAAAAGGATATTATTTGTTTTCTATTTATCCTGTATATTAACCAAAAAGGGCGCCATTGATCAGATGTTACCATGTGCGATACTTTAAGACTGGATCATTCCGTACATGTGCTGTTTTTTTGTCATTGAACTTGTATCCAGAGTGTTTATGAAAGGTTTTCATGTCTTTTTATTTTTGTCAATAATAACTACAGGTACTTTTAAAAACAGCATCAATCATTGACTTGATCAGAATCAATCTTTTATCCATCGACCAAGGCTCAAACAAATACAGAACATGTCATGAAACGTATCGCATAAAACCAAATTATTAAAAGTGTAAATAAGAATACTATTTACAACACAAAGGCGTACTTAGAACGTTGTTGCAATAGGTTTAACTTTTTATACTAATTTACCAAAAATACAACTAAAACGTGACGTATAGTATGATGGCAAAGAACTGCGTTTTGATATAGTTCGCGATAAACTTAACGTTAACTAGTTAGCGTTAGTTAAAAGGAACCAAATCCAATAACTCTGGAACATTGAAAAAGGGTTATGCTATGTTTACTCTGTACTGCCTTTCCGCGTTCCTTATCATAATACGAGCTTTTGAAAGATTTAATTGGCCCACACACACGCACGCACGCTTGTAATATGACATAAATTCGCTGTCAAAAAACAATAAGCATGTATTTTTAATTGCAACGCATATATCCTTTATTTAAGAAAAATGGTGACAGTATCTGTATAGTATTTATTCGCGGACACATTTGCATTTGCGAAGACGCTGCAGGACATCTTTGTATAAGTGTTGTTGCGATATCCCATTAGTTAATAACCATTTTAGGACACATTGTAATTAGAAACTAAATTGCCTTAGTAACATTTGTATATGGCTAATTTATAACGAATATCATGGTAAAAAAAGCCTTGTTTTAACATTTTCTCAGTCAGCGCAAGATTACGGTTGTTGAAATCCTTAACTCAGAAATAAACCCTTGCGCATCAAACTAATAATGAAATATACTTTCCATAAGAAGCACCTTTGGGTATATTATCATCCAGGAAAGGGAAGTATACAATATCGTCATTAATTCATCTCGTGAATCATATAGACTTATTCAATATTAATAGAATAATTCAACAACGAACAGCAAGTCTATATCACTGAAGAAGGAGTTATTCTTATTGTACTTTGCACAAGTTAACGTCTAAATCAGTTGATAGAGCGCTGGACTACAAATCCGACGATCGCGAGTTCGATTTCCGGTCTTGTCATAGAACTTGTATGATGATTGGTAATGAACATATTGCTCCGGTAATCCTCCCCCTACCATTGATTCAAGTTAGGCATGTGTCAAGTTAGGCATGTGTCTGTTATTGGCGATTAGTGCGTGTCTGTGAATGTGCACTTAGTACAGGTAAACCGGCTAACAAAGGGAAGCGTGAGTAGCTTAAACTGACGCTCAATGGCTCGTTGTCAGCTCAGATACTACTTAAAGTACCTCGGGTATTCTTAAGTTAACTGATGTACCCCGGGCACTTTGAAGTCGTACCTGAGGCGACAATAACCAATCGAGCTTAACTGACACCCGTGATGTACTTTGTAAACGAAAGTAAACAAAGGGTATTTAATCCATAAACATGAAAGAAATATTTATGGCTTGTACTCCACACTCTTTCTCGTAATCTTCAATAATTACATGAAGTTTCATTTGAATCCTTTCAATACTTCCTGAGTTTTGTACCGCACAAAAAGCGGATCGGAGGGACGATCAGGCGGACGGACGATGCGATTGCTATATACCTCTATTTAGGAGTATACAAAACCTGAATTTGCAGAAAATTATTGCTCTTGTTTTTGTTTGAAACGCTTCCGTTCTTTCAGACTCGATTTTAACTAAGCAGATACAAAATTGACATCAACTAAATATCGCGAATACCAACAAGATACAATATAAATAACACGATAATTAAGCAGTTAACGGGAACAGCGAAGTGTATGTGGTTAGTGGAAGCCAGTTCTAGGCAATCACAGTATCGTTTGTTGATGTTTATTGATACACGGCACTTGGAACAAAATATTGTCTCTACTTTCGTTTCCCTTTTTTGTTAAATCTACATACAATTGAAAATCATAATATCTACGTATTGTTTTAAATAAATATATACAAACTCATTTCATTAAAACAACCGTATACAGTCTCCATATCAAACACGTATTGTCTTTTAATTATGATTATTAGTGCACATTTTAAAAAAAACAGCAATGCTGAGGGCTGCTTATAATTTACTGTTGCATCTCGTTTCGACATGTTCACAAGAGACAGCAAGAACAAGCACACGCTATCATTTGCTGTCACATCTAAGACATAGTTAATAGGTTAGCAAGTAGTTTGTCTGTTCATTGGTAATCTAACTTAAGCCTACCTCATATTTTGACCATTTTTAAACGATCATTTAAATCACGTTATATAAATATGCAGTTTAACCGCCACTTTCGAATTTAAATCAAACATGCCGCCACATGCATATTTTACACTTTTCTTGTTTGAAAAGCAGGACATAAGAAAAAAAAACAGTAACACAATATATACCATTAACCATCCATTAAATAATATCTCTATATTAATCTCCGAGAAATCAAACACACAGAAAACAGAAACAACATATCATTACTTGTAAACACGAAAACCCGCCGTTTAACATGTTTATATCGCATAGCCAATGACCTAGTTTCGTTTTCCTAGTATGCATTACACAGAGATTTACAAATTAAAGGAAGTATATTATACGCCCGAAATTTATGTCTCTGATTTATGTCTCTGTATTAACCTCAGAATAATCAAACAAACAGAAAAAATAAACAACATACCATTACACGTAAACACGAAAAACCGCCGTTTAACATGTTTCCAACGCATAGCGAATCACCTAGTTTCGTTTTCCTAGTAGGAATTACAAAGCGATTTACAATCAACAGGAAGTTTAACAAACGACGCAAATTTATGTCTCTGTATTAATCTAAGAGTTATCAAACAAACAAAAAGAAAAACCGCCGTTTAACATGTTTTCCGTCTTATAACTAATAATCTAGTTTCTCTTTCCCAGTATGTATTACATAGATTACATTGAACAGAAAGTATTAACATAAGACCGAAATTTATGTCTCTGTATTAATCTCAGTGTAATCAAACAAACAAATAAATGAAACAACATACCATTACTTGTAATCAAGAAGAACCACCGTTTGACATGTTTTCCGTCGCAAAGCGAATCACCTAGTTTCGTTTTCCTAGTATGAATAACAAAGCGACTTACATAGAACAGGAAGTGTAACTAACGACCCAAATCTAGGTGAATATTTAAATCCGATGAGCTCTGATAAGAAAACTACCACACGTTTACAACTGAAGTATAAGTGTACCATATAAACACGGATTCACGCTTTAATAAATTATTTGTGCTTCATGTGAGAGTTTTGTTTTGACAAAAAAACGAAAAGTTAATTTGAATCAATTACTTATCTTAATGCATGACTAACTACAATAATAGTGTATACATGTAATCTGTAAAAGGATAATTGATTAAGTGCGTGCAAACAATAACTACTGTTATATAAATAGTTTATTTCCTGAGCAAATATATTGATGTAAGGAACACATACTAGCATTTTTTTTAAAGATGAAGGAATTATGAAATGCCATGTACTGTTTTTTAAGTTGACATACGAATTACGCTGTGTGTTAATCAATAGTAAACAAATATTCGTCTTTTTATAACGCGGTTTTCTTTTACTCAATATAAAGAGGCAAATATCAACTTCTGGGAACCAGAAAAAGGACATGTTGGATGAAAGAGGATCTTTGTTGGAATTTATGTTAAGACATTCCTTTGAACACATAATTTAAGATGAAAGACATGATTAATTATATGACTCCTTTGACCCCATACCTTATTGAGGACACCTAAAACCTATCGGATACACGACTATATGTTTTAAATCAGTATTATTTCAAGAAATACAATATTTTCTTTATTAACTTACCCTTTTTATATTAAATGAAATCATTTAATACTATGTTATCAACATGATTTCAAACCGAATAAAGGTTAAATCAAACAAAACGTGAACTGCAAAATTGGCATTTCCTCAAAGTAAACTTAAGAACAATACTTCCCATTTGATAGAATATGATTATTACCAGTAATATAAGTACATGTAATTGATTACTGAATTGGTGAAGCACAGATACAATTTCATTCAAACCTCAACGGGAATAACAATCAACTATTATGTATAAGGCGACGAGTTATGACGTATGTATAGAATCTGATTTCAGGTGTCATTCTATACATTTAAATGGGTATCGGTTATTTGTTTACATTATAATCTGCACGATTAACCAGCTCTTACGACTTTAAATAAAGTGTGACCATTATTTAACTGGCAAGTCTGTGCAAGCTCTTGCGAATATCTGACTATCAAAGGCACAAGAAAAATCGAAAGATCGGGCACTTAAACAAGTTTGAAATGCTTTTCAATGTATTTGCACGTGTAAGTGCTTAGTTGGCGACAACAATCGTTAAAAAAGTTCCTTATTCGGAGGCAGGTAAATTTTCATAGCAAAATGGCGAAATGAAGCACTAGTATTTGGGTCCATGCATCTCCCTAGTCGGGATATGTTAATACTCACGGAGACGTACTCGTAGCCTGTCAAAGTTTGAAACCTTCATCAGCCTTGATCATACACCATACGTCAAGAGGAAATTTGCCAAGAACACTATGACTAGTCCTGTTGTTCACACCAATCTTATAGAAATGTCTTTTCGAGTGGTAAATCTAGACTCTGTCTGAATGTTGGCTAAATTTCACGAACATAATTGTATCAAGACATACATTCTCTACATTTGGTCCTAAGTAACACAATTAGGCCTCGACCGTATTAATCAACCCATTCCTAGACCACCTTTCCTAAACTAGGTATACAGAATAGACGTTGAACAAATGAAATACGTTCCGCGTTTGAATACATGCAGGCTATAAATTAGGAGTATGTCATACATAATTTGTTTGAAACGAAGAATTGTATTTTAAAAGGTATTAAATTCAGTGTCATATTAAACTGTATTGTAGATCAAAAACGTTTAAATAATGCACTTTCTTAGAATAAGTGTAAGAATTGGTTAATGAATACGCGGCCTGATTGACGCATGTGTTTACAGGAGGGGGCGTAGCCAACATTTAAACATTGGGGCGGCGAACATTTAACATTCTGAAAAGGATACACAAAGACACAAAGACTTAATTATTTGATTCTGCTATGTTATTTGATTCCCGACATATAAGCTTAATCTAAATAGTGAATTATCAAAAATACAAAAACAGCAACAACATCAATATGGCAACACAACCAAAAAAGCCACCACACCGCTTCCTACATTTGCTCAACCGCGAATCGTTCACGCGTACACAGTCATTGGAAATGTAATATAGTAAAATACATTTCTGTGAGTGTAGAGCGCCATGTCGTATGAATCGCTCGTGTCTCTTGGACTCCCGAAGATACGCCTTGAGTCGTCTTAGGGCGGATGCTGATCTCTAATCCTAAGCGTTCGTACATTACCATAACGTGATTTATTATCCTGATGACGTACTTTGTGTTTTCGGAATTCTGAGGGTCTATCCGTCCAGCTTTAGAAGCTGCATATGACTATTAACTATTAAGATTGTCAATAAAATAATGCATGATTGAAATAACTTCCAGTTTATTTATTGACATTATTTATCGCATCATTTAAATTACAAATACAATTCCTTTTTAGGATAAACACTGGACATTAAAATAATCGTAAATAACGGTAAAATAAATACTATCACTCTAACCGACCGTGCAATAACGACATAGGGTCATGAAACCAATTAATGAGATGCACGCTTATCGGAGACCCTGTTTATAACAACTACACATGCAAGTTTGCACAATCAGAGTCGCATCCACAAACGACAAATAGACCAAATTCTGGGGCGGCAAACTCCGCCCCTGCCGCCCCTTTAACTACGACATTGGTGTAGTGTAGTTAAAAAGAGTGCACCTCTCCTTAACATGACCAACCGCCCTACGTGTCGGTCTTTTAGTACCCGTTGTTAAGAACAAAGTATACTCCCACAGAGGTTGACGTCTCATTGGCTCATTGGAATAACATGTTATGAAAATATGAAAGGCGTGGAGGACCAGGGGTTTTTCAATTTTAAGTTCAATACGTTAATATTTGGCCTCTGACCCTCAGTTGGACTAACATAAGACTCGTTTTTACTAGGCATATAATGCACAAAATATAGTGTGCACTGGAACCGACAATTTCATCCAAGACTTTCGGTAATATCTCAGATATATTGCCAGCTGGCACAGATAAGTCACAAACATGTGATACATTTTTACTTAACTGCCTTCTTTTTGCGCGCTGAATCACCGATAGGAAATTTTTCGGCGTCAAACCGCGACAGAACTGTTTTTCACAATGAGTTCAACGCCATAACAGTCAAGTTGCAAGCAAAAGGCGATACACATTTACGCCACAACGATTAATTGTCCTTGTACTAGAGGAAGGTATGTGATGATTGTTACATAATGGTTGTTAAACACACTAACAAACAAGTCCGTTTATATGTTCATCGCGATTTATTTCTGTTTAATATTTTCTAATACAACGCTTGCTAATGTTCGTGAAACACAATCTAACAGCGCGGCGCCCAATATGACCGCCACGTCAAGAAAGCGTGACTTCTCTACTCGATTGTCAAACTAGGACTGTAGAATCCCCCTCTTACAACAAAACACAGCATTTTATCCTGAGATAAATAATAATAAAATGTAGATATGTCTTATCCCATTCTTGATTGGTTGACTGTTACTCTTCTGCCGATTTACTAAACCCACCCCTTTGAATAACTCTTGTTGATTGGATGGATCGCTCATGCATCTACCACATGTCACAGCAGAAAAGTGCCAGACACAATTATTAACGTTTGACCAATGTTTCTGATGACCATGTGTAGATAATAACTTTTGGGACTAAGAGATTTCGCTTTAACAAGCATATTTGACCATATCAACAGATGTTCTTAATTGCTGAACTACATTGGGAATATGAAATCATACCTCCATAATCAATTATTCAAATCTCATTACATATCCTATCCAAACTGGCATCCGTCATGCACCATAGGAAAATGAAATCATACTTCCATAATCAATTACTCAAATTTCATTACATATCTCATCCATAAAAGACTGCGTAACATAATGGTTGTTAAACACAGTAACAAACAAGTCCGTTTATATGTTCATCGCGATTTATTTCTGTGTAATATTTTCGAATACAACTCTTTCTAATGTTCGTGAGATACAATCTAACAGCGCGGCGGCCAATATGGCCGCCACGTCAAGAAAGCGTGACTGCTCTACTCGATTGTCAAACTAGAACTGTAGAATCCCCCTCTAACAACAAAACACAGCATTTTATTCTGAGGTAAATAAACATAAAATTTAGATATGTCTTATCCCATTCTTGATTGGTTGACTGTTACTCTTCTCCCGATTTACTTAACCCACCCCTTCGAATAACTCTTATTGATTGGATGGATTGCTCATGCATCTACCACATGTCACTGCAGAAAAGTGCCAGACACAATTATTTACGTTTGACCAATGTTTGTGATGCCCATGCGTAGATAATAACTTTTGGGACTAAGAGATTTCGCTTCAACAAGCATATTTGACCATATCAACAGATGTTCTTAATTGCTGAACTACATTGGGAATATGAAATCATACCTCCATAATCAATTATTCAAACCTCATTACATATCCTATCCGAACTGGCATCCGTCATGCACCCTGGGAAAATGAAACCATACTTCCATAATCAATTATTCAAATTTCATTACATATCCCATCCGAACTGGCATCTGTTATGTTAATTTCTTAACACTATCAACATAGAGCTACGTTGCAATGATAAACACATTCTTATGCGATGGCAATGTTGCGTCTTAAAATCGAGCGTTCAATAAAACAGGTGGTTGGTAACAAAAAATGTTTCCGAAATTTCAGTATTCTTGTATTTAATACATGTTATCGATAGTTCGTTATTACAAATATTTATTTACAATGAGCGTCATTGTTAACCATAAGAAACAACAACGTAAATACTGCTTTACTTAAAACCACTATAACGCTAAAAAATAAACGAAAAATTCGTAAAATGTTTCATAAAAAAAGTTACCTCATAAATCATTAGTATTCCTTATAGCAATAGCCAAAATTTCAACGCTAGATGTGGTCTGGTAACAAAGATTTAACACGATACAAAATGCTTTTTTTTATTTTTGTGTGTCACAATATATTCCATGTTAATTTCCCGCAACGATATCTGTTCATACGACACATGAGCACTAAATTGGTACATGAACATGTGTTGAATATATTGTACCACAAACAAATAAAAAATAGCATTTTGTATCGTGTTAAAGCCTCTAAAACGCTCAAAATCAATGACAATTTCGTAAAATGTTTCATAAAATAAAGTTACCCCATAAATAGTCAGTGTTCCTTATAGCAATAGGCAAAATGTCAATGCTAGATGTCGTCTGGTAACATAGATGTTCATGTACGAAGACCAAGACGAACCGTGTAGAAAGTACCAGAATGTGCAATGTCAATGAGCTTATTGATTTGTATTACCTCTCCCATACACACGCACACCCCAAAATGGTGTAATGCTTATATTAGGTATAAATACTTTCCAGGCGTTCTGCTAAATTCACTAGATTATTTCCGGTAAATGTTATTGCTTTAAAGAGCAGAATGCTCATTTGGCTGAACGGCAAGTAACACAACTTAAATACAGGATAGCATATAGGAAGAAGATTATAGCAAAATAAGGAATGTCTGGCTTGCTTGCTATTAAAGTTATGTGCCTTTGATAATTGTTTCATGGTTGCAAAAGGGTTGCACATTGATACCATTATATTGCAATATAAATGAGTATACAGTCATTTATTTTAAACGACACAAAATGTGATTGATCAAGTTTGTAAGCTGCTTATTGTAAGAATACCTTTATTTACTGGTTTCCTATCATTAGTGTAAAAAACACACACACACAAAAACACAAATCTTTATTAGTGTACGACATAAATAAACAACAAATTGTAATAAAAGAAACTCATACAAGTTTCTTGATTCTGATTATACTTATTCAAATACGTGAATTCATGCATATACACAGAAGATAATTTTTATTAGAGCCTTATAATATTTTACTAGCTGTCATATTCTTAAAGCCACACACCTTATTAGACATAGTAAATTTAAGTATAAATTAGAAACATATTTTATCTATGCCAATTAGAATATATCAGGTGGTTACAAGGTAGAAATCCGTCTTTTTTGCGCCTTAAAACTTAAAAATAATCGCGTTTATCGAAATGGACGTATACGTCTAGAAATCCTACTTTGTGGTATTAAAAGCGGTATCGTTTGAAAAATAATAAATTACTTGCTAACTTGGCTATAGAATAAATTTTATCTATGCGAATTAGAATATATCTGGTGATAAAAAGGTAGAAATTCGTCTTTTTGCGCGTTAAAACTTTAAAATAATCGCGTTTGTCGAAATGGACGTATACGTATAGAAATCCTTTATTACTTGCTAACCTGTGAGGGAAATAAGCCAATGTGCCGTGGCTGCATACTACGCCAAGACGTTAACGGACGACTTATGACCCAATGATCAGGGACAAAATGTAAAGCGCCTTTGAACGCACATCTCGAGTATGAAAAGGGCGCTATATAAATGTGGTATAAAAAAAAACAAAAAAAAAAACAAAAAACAAACAAACTAGGCTATAGATTTAATGACAATTTTGCACACTTTCAAATTGCATTTATATGTATTGATAAACATGTATTTAATTTCAAGGTAGGTGGCTTTAATAGCTTTAAATACATTAAAGCAATTTGGTAAGGAGTCGATTGCCCGATGAAAAAAATAGGTGTTATTTCCAAATGCAAACATAAGTTTCTGAATAAAATGTTTATAATGCAAACAAATATGTGCGATTGTCTACCTCGTTGCAACCAATTGATCCTTATATCCCTTACAGTAAGCCCCTAATAAACTACACAACATATTTCATAAATCAATGCAGACATAAATTGAAAACTTGATCAACGGGTAACGTGAATTGAATGTTTTCGAAATTTGTTTTTGTCCGTGTTTCGTAAATATCTTTAAAACCGCAATTTGCTCAATAATGATTATATACTAAGTATGTCACGTGCATAGCTCGTATACTTAATATGTCATGTGTATAGATTATATACTAAGTATGTCATTTGCACAAATCGTATACTTAATATCTCATGTGTATAGCTTATATACAAAATTTGTCATTTGCATAAATCGTTTACTAAATATGGAATGTGTATAGATTATATACTAAGTATGTCATTTGCATAAATCGTATAGTTACTTAATATGACATGTGTATAGATTATATACAAAAAATGGGCATATGCATAAATCCTATACTAAATATGTCATGTGTATAGATTATATACTAAGTATGTCATGTGCATCGATCGTATACTTAATATGGCATGTGTATAGATTATATACTTAGTATATCACGTGCATAAATCGTTTACTTAATATGGCATGTGTATATATTATATACTAAGTATGTCATTTGCATAAATCGTATACTTAATATGTCATGTGTATAGATTATATACTAAGAATGTCATGTGCATAGATCGTTTACTAAATATGGCATGTGTATAGATTATATACTTAGTATGTCATGTGCATAAATCGTATACTTGATATGCCATGTGTATAGAGTGTATACTTAATATGTCATGTGTATAGATTATATACTAAGAATGTCATGTGCATAAATCGCATACTTAATATGTCATGTGTATAGATTGTATACTTAATATGTCATGTGAATGGATTATATACTAAGAATGTCATGTGCATAAATCGTATACTTAATATGTCATGTGTATAGATCGTATACTTAATATGACGTGTGTATATATTATATACTAGGTATTTTATGTGCATAGATTGTATGCTAAGTATGTCATTTGAATAGATCGTATACTTAATATGTCATTTGTATAGATTGTTTACTTAACATGACATGTGTATATATTGTATACTAAGTATGTCATGCGCGTAGATCGTATACTCAATATGACAAGTGTATGGATTGTATACTTAAAATACCATGTGTATAGATTGTATAACTATACTGTCATGTGTATAGATTGTATACTAAGTATGCCTTGTGCATAGATTGTATATTCAATAATGCATTTGTATAGATTGTATACTGTATATGTCATGTGTATAGCTCGTATACGTACTATTTCATGTGTTAAGATTGAATACTTATAATGTCATGTGTATAGATTGCATACTTAACATGTCAAGTGTAATCTGTTTCAAACTGGTCCAAATCTAGCTGAGATCTTTAAATAGATCTTTTAGTCTATGAAACATCATGCCAAACTGTCCTCCTTAACAGCCTTGCAGTAAATTGTTATCACATTTGATAACAAAATAAAATTTGAAAATATTAAACTGATATTTAAAGGAAATGTAGAACAAAAAAAAACGGAATTTAGTACAGGAAATTTTCTCAAATATATGACACATAAAATAAGTTTCGTACGCTATTAGAAGAGAAGAAATATTAACTACTTTCATTGCATCGTTAGATTTAAATATAAAATATATTATGGATTTTGCACCAAAACTAGGGATATATATTGAACTAACTAATATCAAATTGAAC
The DNA here is from genome assembly GCA_007657795.1 of Dreissena rostriformis. Taxonomy (NCBI): domain Eukaryota; kingdom Metazoa; phylum Mollusca; class Bivalvia; order Myida; family Dreissenidae; genus Dreissena; species Dreissena rostriformis. Next base: position 51,369 of record VMBQ01003893.1, read on the forward strand.
AAAATTGCAAAGTTTACGACATTCAAACGTGACTAAAGAAATATAATCAGTTTGAAAAATAAAAACAGTGATATATCTAGGAATGATGATCATTAGTGGTTACTTTAATTGATTAAGTATATTGCGAAAACCAAATGTATACACAAGATCTTTCATACAGCATATACACAGTCACGCAATCTTATTCTATAAATTATTAAAAAATAAATATAATTTTGCAAAACAACGTTAACAGTAACAAACAATTCATTTAAATTTGTCTTTAATTACGTTTAAAAACATTCGTTATTATCAGTGCTTATGTCAGAGACCTGTTATTTGTTACAACCCTGCGCCACTCCTTTGCTCAGGACGGGTCCACCCTCGTGTAGGAACATGGCTGGCCAGACTGGAAAGTCCACCAGTGAACCTGCCTTGGTGTAACACCGATACAAGTCCGTGTTGAACTTTTCTCCGTGTTGTAAAAGACGGTCAAACACAAGAGGTGGATCCTGTATACTCATCAACCAACACAGCGGGACCGCCTCTCTCACGAATGTCTCCACGCGCAGGGCGTCACGTGCGGAGGCGGACGTCAGGTGTTTTAAACGCTCGATGTATGTCTGTTCAAACATTTACATTAGTTTTAAAATTTAATGCGAAAAAGTACTATTATTCTTTGAAATGAACAGTTTCAAAATAGTGTTTGTTTTTGGATTTGACGCTATTGTTTTGACTACTACCTGGATAAAAAAAAAACACACAATACTAGTTACCTCTACAATATGTTGTCCAGCTTTTTCTGACATAATTTTGCGACTATTCTTAAGCTGTCTATTTATGACGTCCGGGACGTCTTGTCTCTGCGATGCCGACTGAAAAGAAGATCCAAACTATGTCATATTATTTTCTTCATTGTGATTTATTTTATGGAAACAAAATATTTGTGTGCGTTATCAGAAAATGTTTGCTATATTTTATTCATTTATTTCGAAAATCAACATTAATGCTTTGAAAAACATACCAAAGTAGTTTGAAGAGTTAGAACCTTCCGTAAATTTTCCATTTGTTCGTCTGCTTCTTTCCTGCAGTAACATGCTGCTTCCTGCAAACACATGTAATAACAGAGTGTAGACGTACTGCAATAACGTATTTTTGCGTAAGCATTCTTTATCACATGCAACAAAATACAACACGTTTAGAAATACGTATTTACCGTTATTATGACTGTGAGCATTGCAATAGTTTTCTGCTCATCTTTGTACATCTTATCCAGATTTCCAAAGGCATCCGTCCATTCGTTGTCGTAAAGCTCGGAGTATCGTTCCGCAAGTTTTGTTGGACGATTCTTATCACTTAGATCTGGTATGTTCGGTTTGTTGTCAGTTAGCCTTTGTCCCATCAGTTTACTCAGTCTAAACAATTTTACGTAGTTGAAATAAAATCGAAAAACAGATAAAGCTGATTAAAAATGAAACAGGAGGTTAATATTATAAAAGGAAAATTGCCCTAAGATATCGAAGTTAGCTCAAACCTTGTTTTTGTTTCCTCCAATTCGTTGTGACTTTCCTTTAATCTTAGACGTAACTGGTCAATCTCAATAGCTAATTCCTTTTCTTTTGATCTGAATTGTTTTAGTTGACACACCAATGAGTCATCTTCCGGAGGCTTCATCTGGGCCTTGACTGATGACTCGTTGTGCTCAACTGACTTCTTCAATCTAAAAAAATATCGAATATTTACAAATAGTTAGAGATGATTATGCTATTTAACATTGTCCAGTGTCAATTAACCGTCAATTAATTTAGTTTAATTAATCTATAACGAAAAAGACATTATGGCTATTATGTTATTTAATTAACGTGCTTTAATGTCAGTATTTTCAAAACTATAAATGTTTTAATACATTTTAGTTTTCACTCTTATAGCATATGAAAACAAATATATATATAATATGCATATGGCTACTGTATAAAAAGGTTGATATACTTTTTGTGGTTTAAATTTATTCAATCATAGTAATGGTTTTAAAATGTCAAAATCCTGATAAAATACTAATTTCCAAAAGTATTTTTTTTCATTATGCAATCATTAAGTTGCATAATACTATGACATTTTGTAGTCATAGTCCATTTAAAGTATATTGTAAACATACTTTGATTTTGTTAGATAAAGCTCCTGTTTCACCTATTGTAATTCTTCATTAAAATATTGAAGTTGCTCATTGGCTCGATTTAGTAACAATAAGTCATTGTCTGGAGATTTTCTTTGTGAATTATCTAAAGACTCGTAACTTTTGAACGACTCCTTCACTCTTAAACAAATCAAACAATCATATGTACTTAAGAGTTCACTTTTCTCGTTTTTATATCAGATAAATAGAAAATGATTTAAATTACTATGATTTGGTAAATGAAGATCACAGGCATATGGTTACTGCTTCGAGTGTTTGATTTTCGCTTCTGTGTTTATTATTTTTTAAATTTAAACGTACGTTCTGTATGTCAAAGTCATGACATAATACACATTTCCAAAATTATTTTTGCCATATGTTATTATTTAATATGCAAATGCTTAAAAGACACAATAAGATACAAGACTCGGTTCATAAAATAACCATATTTTACACTTTTAGTATACATACTTAGACTTTGTTTGATATAGCTCCTGTTTCAAGTTTTGGATTTCCTTCTTAAAATGTTGAAGTTGCTCATTTGCTTGTTGAAGTTGATGCTCGTTTTGAGCTTTTGTTTCTTCGAAACAAAACTTTGTGAATCTTATTTCAGTATTTACGTCCTGTTGGAACTTGTTATATAAAGATTTAATTTCTGTTTTATGTGTATTGTCTTCTTCTTTCCTAAGATCTTTTTCAAATCTCAACTCATCATTTGTTTGGTTGAGTTGCTTTTTGAGCGCTGACAATTGTGATAAAGTATTTTTTAATTCATCCTTTTTAGTGTGAAGTTCATGGTTTAGATCATCCACATGCGTTTGCAATCTGGCGATTTCCGGATCGTCTATTGACTGAGAACTCTGTAAACTTTGTTGAAGATTTTGTAACTGCTCATTCGCTTCTTTAAGTCTTCTTTTTAACTGAGCCTGTCCTTCATCAGATGATTCTTTTGCCCTATTAACGTATATAACCTTTTGTTGTAAATTTTTAAGTAGTTCTTCACGCGCTGTTGCTTCATCTCGTAGGCGACGAACCTGTTTTTGGGTTTCCTGTAGAACATTTTCACATTGTCGTTTCTGACATTCGAGGGAATTTGTTTGTTTCATCATTTCTTCAAGTTTTAATTTATGCGTCTGTTGAAGGTCATTCTTTTCTGCACATTTTAGTGCATGTACAACTCTTTCTAAATCATCTTTGTAAGTTGTATTTAATGATCCTAATCGACTTATTTCTTCTTTGAGCCTTTCTTTTTCGGAAGACGCGTCCTTGACAATGTCCTTTGCAATTAGAAGTTCAGCATTCAGCTTGGCACATACTCGATCGTTGTGTAGTTCACTGAAAGGTATATGAAACTCATGTTTTAAATCTGCTTCTCGTTATCGGAAAACAGCTGATTAGCATATTAAAGAAAAATTTTTTTTAACTCTGTACTAAGTCTGGTTTAATGATACAGTTTAATATGGAATTATCGAAATGGCCACAACATTATTAATATTATTTAATGTCGAAATCCTGATAAGATATAACCAAAAGAGGAAACCACACTGCCGATTACTAAAATAGACATTTTTCAATCGCTATTCGAATACACGCAAACGTACTTTGATTCTAATTCCCGACATTTTTGTTCAAGATTCTCCTTTCTGAAAAAAAAACACAACAAGCAAACACAAAATTGATTGTGGTTTGCATGAGTCTTGTCAAACAGCAAAACACTACTTTGTTTATCTAACGATTATCTGTAATGAGAGAAGTATCGAATAAACTACAAATATCTTAGAACAGTAAGATGATGACATTAAAATACATATTTAAAAGGTTCACAAGTTCTGAAGTACGAATACAAGTAATGAAATAACATATAAAACGAACTTGCTGTTTACTTGAACAAATCCACAAATAACTTTACTACGGTTGTTTTCGTATACATACGTTTTTATCAAAGCGTTGTATTTCTCCAAACACATGGCCAATAAATTCTCAGACTTATGTTTCCACTTTAAAAGCTCATCATATTCCTCTTCACATTCACGAATTTCATTTTTTCCTCCTGGCGATTGTACTACTCCGCGTGTGTGTACATTTTCCCTGAAATTATAAATTAAACCATCAAACGATTATGTTGCAGAGTATCATAGTTCGCCTAAGAATGGAACACGCAAACAAAAGAAGGGATATTTCCATCATATTTTGTAAATTCCGAAAATTATGGTGTCAAACAAGTGAACCTCCTCATGTTTTTACATTCATGTTTGTATGTGCATACTCGTTTTTATTAATTTCGTTATGAAATGTAGTTTAAAGATAGTACATGCATTCATAAACGTTGCCAATAAGTGCTTGTGACTAACTACGACTACGACGACGACGACTTCTACTTACTACTACTACTACTACTACTACTACTACTACTACTACTACTACTACTACTACTACTACTACTACAACTACTGCTACTACTACTACTACTACAACACCAACTACTACTACTACTACTACTACTACTATCACTACTACTACTACTACTGCTTCTTAAAAAAAATGATCTTACCTAACTGGACTTTTGTTGTTTTCTTCCAGAAGTAAGCTATATTTAGCTTTCCATTTTTTCACTTCCTCTTCCGCGGCTTTTCTTCCATTTTTGTCTGCACTTTCCCTGTGAAACGATCTTGTTTTATTTCCACTAAAATAATAAGTTCAATGATTATTTACATTTACTACATTCTTAATAATTGAATAATGTATAATCTATTTAGCGCAATTATGTAAAAAATCTAGTCTGTAATATGTATACAATTTATTCGTGATCATAGGGCTTTGACAAGTATTTTTTGAAAATGTAATTGCATTTGGTGAGTAAAAAAGAGAAACATGTTAGTCGATCGTTTGTAAGAAAAATAAAAAGTTATATTTTTAGCGTTAAATGAATGATTTTAACATGGAAAAAACTGTGTAATGATTGTGGTTTTTAAGAAAGGTCTGATTTTTACTATGCATCAAATGATATGGGAAACTGTTCAATCGTGTTGATGGCATATACATGTAGTTTATACTCACGTATTCACATACCAGTCGGGTTTGTTGTCAATGTTACCCGGATAACCTTTATCCCTTAAATATCTAGAAAAAGAAAATAATACATGCAGTAAAATGACCGGAGAATATGTGTCGTGTTCAGTTTATGATCGTATTTTCATTTTAATAGTGGTTATATGAAACACATTTTCCGTAGTGAAAATGATAACACGATCGTAACTTGAAATCAGCGAGTTTTCTTTTTATTTTATGCTACTGTGCGAGTACTATATGACACGCGAAATTTGCTTTGATGTCATCAGTATGCTGTCCAGGCTGTTGTCGGAAACTTAGCTTCCTGAATCGCCGTCGCTACCTTTTGTTTTCTATTGTTTGATACTCCGAATATCACACTTGCGATCATAGAAAAAAAAGTTGTAAAAGGTAACAAAAATTCCCCAAAACCTTAAACACCAAGCCAGTTCGTACTGATTAAACCGTAGCATTTCACTCGAGCTAGAGTGAATTGAAAAGGTTATCATTAATGTGTTGTCTCCACTTATTCAACGCATGGCGTGAAACAAAGTTAAGCATCTTAGAACACGGTTAGTATGTTGCATATGTGTAGGAAATATACGACTATCATGTCATTTCATCATACGATTACAGACCAATATGGAAGAATATTCGTATACAATTTGACGTATTAAAATAAAAATTAATGTTAAAAAGCATTTCTCAAATATGAAGTTAGTATATTTATATACCATTTATATACAGGTGTTTATATCGTATTACGAGTTTGGAATATTAAAAAAATATGTTAATGCGGGCAACTTATTTCATCACATACTAGCGACATAACACCGACTGAACACTATTCATAAACGCTACACAAAGGAAATAGCTGAACTGCAATCTAAATATGAGCCTCGCTCTATGAAAAGGGGGTTAAATGCATGTGCATAAAGTTTCGTCCCAGATTAGCCCGTGCAGTCCGCACATGCAAATCAGGGACGACACTTTCCGCGTTTATGCTATTTTTCGTTTAAAGAAAGTCTATTCTTAGCATAAATCCAGTTTAGGCGGTAAGAGAAGTCCCTGATTAGCCTGTGCGAACTGCACAGGCTAATTTGGGACGACATTAACGCACATGCATTAAACCCCCTTTTCACAGAGCGAAGTTTATATCAGAAACAAATACAGGAAACACATTTTAAGTATTTGTACCATAAAACGTGTATTTTCTGTTTGGATGTACGTTGAAAATAGTTCTTATGTTAGAGGCCAAAGGACAACAACACAATCTTAAAATCGTTTATTTATACAGTATTTGTATTAAACAGTATTTTGTATTTCTTCTTAATATCTTTCTGAATCACTCGAATATGTATTCCTCCTCGAATACAGTGATTCGGAGTGTTATATAATTACCATGGGCATACACAGGTTAGGTCACGGTTCCATTTTGGGCGCCAAATGTCAAAGGGCGAGAAAATTGTGCGGCATGTCCGGGTATCAAACCCGGGACACCTCGCTGTCAGGGCGAATTCATACCATGACATACACCCCACTCGAATATTTATTCATTAACCTTTTTAACGTGCGTACGGGACGTGATTTTGTAAAGAGGTAATAAGGTGTAAATAACGTTTTTAGTAGATAGATTGTACAGAAGTATTAAAAGTAATTGAGATAATTAAGTTTAAAGTGTATGTGTATTTTTAGTTGAATCTATCCTAGTTGAATCTAACCTAGTTGAATATAACCTAGTTGAATCTAACCTATCTTCCCGCATTTCTGCACGAGCGCCGCAAAACGACACAACGCACACAGAAAATCGTCTGCGTTCAGCGTAAGCACTTTTTTTCCAAAGATCTATACATGTATATTTATAGATCTTTGATTTTTTAGTGCCTATATTTCGCAATGTATTCGCCAGACAGCGATTTATTATTGAATTAGCTAGGATTTGCTAAGGCGGCATGTTTGAATAGTAAATGTTCAAATTGTAGCAAATTAAATGGGACTAATTACTTTTGTGACTTATGCATGATTTGAATTTTAATCTGACCTTTTCAGCGCTTCGTTCTCCTTTTCCAGTTTAGCAACATCACATTGTAGTTCCTCAATATATTCTTTGTCTTCTTTTTGTTTTTGATCGTGTATGACCAGCCTGAAAGATAATTATTATTGATAACGTGTTAATGACAAAAGAGTAAAATAACACTCTTTATAATGCAATTACATAGGAACAGAACATAACTGATTCTACGTATCGTATAATACAAATTATGTTGACACGTTTTATTATCTTACTCATTTTTCAATTTAACAGTTTGAAATTGCATTTCGTTATTCGCTTTTATCCAGCCAACTATCTCATTTTGTTTCACCTCCACACTGAAATTAATAAAACATATTTCATATTTCTAGTGAGAAAATTATCAACGCTTTCAATGTACTCATTCAAATATACATCCGAATTATACATATAACATATAAAAACTCGCTCACGTTTGTTAATTTTCAGCATTTTTACTTATGAATTTCACACACAGATCAGCGGTCGTCTGTTTTTAAATCGACTTTCGCAAACGAGACGAAAAAAACACATTATTATTTGCGTTATTATTTACCATAAACATGGTGCTTATGCAGATGTATTTGATGAATACTGTTGCATTCATATATTGGATTCAATTTTCCGTACCAGTAACATTAAAATATAGGTTATTATCTTTTTCTTGTAGCATATGGACCGTTTCCAGTCAAAAACAGGTTACCCATTCATTTCAATTATAGTCACGATACGTTGCTAACAACATTGTTTCACGCTTGAAATCTTTATGGAATTTTTCAAGTATCGAAACTATTTCGAATTGTTATTTAATAACGCATACACGTGCAACTACAGCAGTCTGGTTTATTTAATGAAGTTTATGAAATCCGTATGACAATTCAAATTATATTAACGTATAAGCTTATCTTACGCTTTGGTTAACTCGTCGATTTTGCTACGAAGAAAATACATTTCTTCGCGTACGTCGTCAGGAGTTCCATATTTGTGTTTCACCCTGAAAAAAAGAACTATAATTGCAATTTGAAAATATAAAATTCTCTATTTAGTATAGTTCACATGTAAAATACCAGTTCCAGAAATGCCGAAACGTATGCGCCGTAATTATTTAACAAACTTTACTTGACTCAAAGAATAGTATGTATTCGATTAAATATTTCAACAGTTATACAAAATCTGCGCAGAAATACTAGAATATATATGAACCATATAACCAAAATTCGTGTTCGGTCGCCTCACACGTTTGTGTAATTTTAAAATGAAAGAAGATCAAGTTAAAAAATCTTCACTTTCTGAGAAAACTTCGTGATTACCGGCGTGTCTCATATTTCTATATCGCAAATAAAAGCATTCAATAACGGGATGGTCAATTAAGCTTTCTGATCAAGGAAAACTTGTGTGTGGGATTTTTTCTTCTTCAGAAAAGGAGTCACGTACTGTTTCAAACAGTATGTTATTTATCATTTGTCATTTAAAAGTTTGATGTGTTTCAATTTACATTTATGTATTATTTTCGGTCTCGTGTGTATTAATTTGTCCTTCACTATTTTACACATCGGACATACATTTATTGACACCAGACGTGTGGATGACTTTTCGGTGGAAACGAGATTCTTTAACTATGTGATTAATTGGTCATTGCAACCACGACAGGAAGATAACCATTCGGTCTACAATATGAGGTCGTGTTGGTGCTCATGAGGATACAAAATCCTCGGGAGGGTTGAAAATAGTAATCGAAGATCAAGGCAGGGTTTATTTTGTGCCTTGGTTTTTTTTCCTCTATAGTCTAGTGTAACTGGTTTGCGGATTTGGCGTAGCTAGATGTACTTAATGTACAGGCGATCGTAAACAAAGTATTTTTGGTTGCGTCCAGTTTTGAAAGATTTATGGACCTTTGTCTTTTTTCACTGCAGAATTTATAATACCCAAAATGTTGGGTACTCAACTATTCTTTATTAACAACTATAAGGATTTTGGCTAAAATTTTCACATCTAAATNAATTGCAATACTGCTGCAGCTTCTGGAGTTTCACTTCTTTATATTAAAATCGGCTTTCGCAAACGAGACAAAAAACACATTATTATTTGCGTTATTATTTACCGTAAAAAAATGGTACTTATGCAGTTGTATTTGATAAATACTGCTGCATTTATATATTGGATTCAATTTTCCGCACCAGTTATATTAAAAGATTGGTTGTTATCTTTTTTGTTGTAGCATTAGGGCCACAACTCCATAAAATATGTATAACTTTGCACAAGTGAATAAAGTAAAAATCAAACTACGTTTCACACCGTGAGGCGTTTACAATAATTGTAATTTCTTAGGAAAACACCAAATCTTTATACATATAGCAAGAAAGCTGTACGATAATTCATAAATCGGAATGAAAGTGATCAATCTATTATCATAGAGAAGTCGCACTTCAAACGCCAAGGTCATACCCGAGCCATAGGAGAGACGTAGTGTGGACGGCGTAATATGCCAATGATGATATGGAGTATTCGCGCTAGTCGTTGCCACATATTCGATTTGATAATTATACATGCATTTCAACATGTTATAACTGTATCGCGATTCTTAATGTGATAATCTGCGGTTGTAGTTATGGATAAATTTTCTGATTAATTGCGCCTAACCTTTGAATAAAACACTTGCATTGATTGCTTTCATAACTTAAAATGCAAGCAGTAACCGAAATATGTTATTTTGTGACATGAAACATAGATTGTTTTCCCGCAACGTTACAAATTATCGCACACATATACGCGTGAGCGATTTTACAACACACGAATAACGTTTAAAACAACTTAACGAGATTGTCATATAAATTGTTTACCTCTTTTTTAAATGCAATGTATATTTTAAAAAATTGCATAACACCATCGCACATTTTATATCCGTACAACTGTTTTTCATTTTGGACGACAAACATGTTAATTTAAAAAAATTGCGAATATTTTTTGTTCTACATTATGTCCCATGCAATTGTTTCCTATATTAAAAATGAGGTAAATTCTTCTTTGAAATCTTAAAAATATTGCGAACTGTTGAGCACATGAGGCAAGAATACAATATACAATTTGATTGTGTAGTCTTAAGGAGTCTTATTTGTTGCGTAAAAATGACGCGCAAACATTATCTCAGCAACCGCATTTTTTTAGATCTACAACTCATAAAGGTATTTTGCTAAAATGGACGAGATTGCTTGCATGCAATGCATATAGCGATGCAATATTTTTAGTGAAATACTCTCTTACTTTAAATTAATTAGGAAAATTGCGTTATGATGACCATCATCGCATTTCGAACACATTCTTAGTGGGTGTTTTTCAGGGGGGGGGGGGNAGGGGGGGGGGGGGTAATTTTCTTCATTATTTCGGTTAATGTTAATCAGCAACTTCAGTTGCACAAGTTTGCAAAGTTGTGTTGGAATTAAACTAAATAAGTAAAAATCGTTGATCACATACTTAGTCAAGTGTTATATGCGTTCTGGTTAACATGCGATATCGTATTTTAGAATGATTTTATGTTTGCAAATATCTAGAATTGTCTTCAAAATGACATAATACATTTAAATTATAGTTCTTAATAAATAAGATTCAGTTGTCTTTTTAATGTAACACGGGATTTTGTTAACACTCATTACAACATTCACCTACATAGAAATGAGTACAACTATTCAAGTTCACATCGTATCTATATTAATCAAATATTGAGTGCACTTGCTTTATTATGAGTGTCTCTGTTTTGCTTGTATCTTCATTATCTTACAGTTTTCAGTGCGTATGCGTAGGTCTAATGACTGATGGTTTGCATATTGATGTTATACGTATTGTTTTCTTTTCGCGCACATGCAAGTCTTTAATTATGTAAGTGCGCATGTGATAGTCTTGACGAACGCACGCGAATATTTTAAGTGCGCATGACAACGTATTTAAGATCCACGTGCAGAAGCTATTGATAGTGTTGATGTTATACAGTTTGCTACAGTGGTTATTTCCATAAAAAAGTCACGAGCTGTACGTTAACTATTAATTATTTCACATCCATGTAACCATGCATCCATGCAACGGTTAAGATAACTGTATTGATTGACCGACTGTCATTTCGATGTTACGACCTACCGACTGACCGCACACCCGACCGACCTATTAATCGACCAACTGGCTGTCATTGTCCATTTCATTAAACCCGTATCACACCTGCATTGTTTTCCTTTGTCCATATCGTATGCGTTTTCATGTGTAATATATATCGTATGCGTTGAGCGTAAGCGTTTTTTTTGTCAGTGCCAATATTTCGCAATGTATTCGGATTATCCGGGTAGCATCACACATCACCACTGATACTCAATCGCCCGACAGCGATTTATTATTGAATAAGCTAGGATTTGCTCAGCTGGCAGTTTTGAATAGTAAATGTTCAAATTATAACAAATTAAATGTCACTAGTTACTTTTGTGACTTATGCATGATTTAAATTTTAATCTGACCTTTTCAGCACTCCTTCATTCTCCTTTTCCAGTTTAGAAACAGCACATTTTAGTTCCACAATATCTTCTTCGTTTTCTTTTTGTTTTTGTTCGTGTATGACCAGCCTGTAAGATAATGATTATTGATAACGTGTAAATGACAAAAGAGTAAAATGACACTCTTTATAATGCAATTACATATGCATAACAATAATGATTCTACGTAGCGTATAATACAAAATATGTTAATACGTTTTATAATCTTACTTATTTATTAATTTCACAGTTTGGATCTGAAGTTCGTTATTCGCTTGTTTCCAGCCAACTATTTCATTTTGTTTCACCTCCACACTGAAAATAAAACATATTTCATATTTCAAGCGTGAACATTATCAACGCGTTCAATGTACATTAAAATATACATCCGAATTCTACATATAACATTTAAATACTCGCTCACGTTTGTTAACATTCAGCATTTTTATTTATGAATTTCACACACAGAGCAGCGGTCGTCTGTTTTAAGATCGGCTTTCGCAAACGAGAAGAAAAACACATTATTATTTGCGTTATTATTTACCGTACAAACGGTGCTTATGCAGTTGTATTTATGAATACTGTTGCGTTTATATCTTGGATTCAATTTTACGCACCAGTTACATTAAAATATAGGTTATTATCTTTTTCTTGTAGCATATGGACCGTTTCCAGTCAAAAACAGGTTACCCATTCATTTCAATTATAGTCACGATACGATGCTAACAACATTGTTGCACGCATGACATCGTTTGGAATTGTTCAAGTATCGATAATATTTCGGATTGTTATTTAATAACGCATACACATGCATCTACAGCAGTCTGGTGTATTTTATGAAGTTTATGAATCCCGTATGACAAATCAGATTATATTAACGTATAAGCTTATCTTACGCTTTGGTTAACTCGTCAATTTTGCTCCGAAGATAATACGTGTCTTCGCGTAAGTCGTCACGTGTTCCATATTTGTTTATCACTCTGAAATGAAAGGAATATAATTACAGTTTGATAACAGACTATTCTCTAGATATTATATTTAATTTATTGTACTATATCTGCTGCAATGAATAAAAAGCGACAAAACACTGTCGTATTATTATCAAAATGTGTTCGTCATTGACGACAGGTTGCATATGATACAAAAATTAAAGCAGATTCATACGCTTTCTTACTGCTTGAATCCACAAGTCTGTTAGGAATACTATTGTTGTGAGAAAAAACAATAGATACATTCGATAACAAAATACCTATAATACGAATGTGCTATGTGTGAAATACCAGTTAAATAAATGCCGCAACGCATGGGCCGTAATTATTTAACCGGCATTTACTTGACTCAAAGAATAGTATGTCTTCGATTAAATATTTTAACAGTTATAAAAAATCTGCGCAGAAATACTGGAATACATATGAACCACTTAACCAAAAGTCATATTCGGTCGCCTCACACGTTTGTGTAATTTTAAAACGACGGAAGATCAAGTTCTAAAGTCTTCACTTTCTGAGAAAACTCCGTGATAACAGTCGTGTCTCAGATTTATATATCGCAGATGCAGTCATTTAATAACGGGGTGGACAAATTTAGCTGTTTGATCAAGGAAAACTTGTGCATGGGAATTTTTTTTCAGAAAAGGAGTCACGTCTGTTTCAAAGAGTGAAAACAGTATGTTATTTATCATTTGTCATTTAATATTTTGATGAGTTTCAATTCACATTTACGCATTTTTTTCGGTCACATGCGTATTCAATAATTTGGCCTTCACTATTTTACACACCGGGCATACATTAATTGACACCAGGAAGATAATCGTTCGGTCAAAAATATGAGGTCGTGTTGGTTCTCATGAGGATACAAAATCATCGAAAGGGTTGAAACTAGTTATCTGAGATCCAGTCAGGGTTTAGGGCCACGAAAGGTTTAGTTCTAATTGTTAGAATCGTATTTGCCTTAGACACATAACAAAGGTTCAGGAATTAAGACGAGTAATGGCAGAATTATGTGCCTTCGTCTTTTTTCCTCTATAGTCTACTTTAACTGGTTTGCGGATTAGGCGTAGCTAGATGTACTTTATGTACAGGTGATCGTAAACAAGCATTGTTTGGTTGCGTCCAGTTTTTAAAGATGTATAGACTTTTGTCTTTTTCAACTGCATAATATATACTCCCCACAGTTTTGGGTACTCAACTCTTCTTCATTAACTACTAGGTGGATTTTGGCTACAATTTCCACATATGAATGTTTTAAATGTAAAGAAGATCATAACAGATGGAATTGTAGTTGCAAAAAATTGTGTGGAGTTATTGACCTTTTTTATTTAATAAGTATACATATGATTTTTGTGTATCTCTTCTTAAACTGACATTTTGATTTGTTTGTGTCCAAAAATATTGCTATGGCCATATTGGAAATGCAAGGTGCGCTTAATAATTATCTACCACACACACGAGGCATCAGATGCTCCATGACAATGGCATTTACGTGTCGCATTTGGTACTCCAATGGCGTTCATTGAAAGACGCACATCGTGATTATTTGAAAAAATGAGGGGTGTGGCTCTTTCAAAGGAGAATCGAATCGAATGGCATTTTGTTAGATTTAAAATTTTGGTCACACATGACTGACAATTTGCAAAAAACACTTTTGTTTTTCCGGCGTAGATGTCAAATCCAACTTATGGCCTTTTATTATTTAAGTAAAATTTGAGAAAATGTCCTGCCAGTAGGCCCGAATGAATACATTTTCGCGTTTGTTAACAGTATGTCAAATGAGCAAAATAGAAAACGTTTCATATTTTCTTTATGTTGTGAAGATTCGCTCATGCGACACATAGACACAATGTTTAGCTTTGCAACAAATAGCAGTTAACGTTTCTGTGTCGTATTGACGATGAGACCAATTTGGTCGTTTTGAATTTGATTTAAACAGCCAAGCACATCTCACTGATAGAACGTTAATGAATAAGAAACTAAAATAGACGATCATAAGAAATGGTATAGGAACATCTACGAAATTAGAGCTTAATACCATAAAAATGTGCGTTTCTGAAGTCAAACCAATTAATTTAAAGAAGACATGAAAACTATTGGGAAATCCTAAGGTGTGACAAAATTAATGGCTCTGCAACACATACTAGTTAACCTGTCGGTAGCGGGAAATATTTTAGAATAGTTCAGTGATATGTGGTATCAAAAAAACAGTGGATCAATAAACTTATATATGATTTGTAAACTTAAATATTTAAATATAATTTATCAATTTAACTTTTTTTTGTTTGGATAGCTGTTGGTGCGATTTTGCTTAGAATTGCGCAGAAATAAACATCCGCGACATAAGTATGCACAAATCTGATAGAACTTATTGACTTGAGAGACGATCTTTTACCAACAAAAACACAAAAACACCATCAACGCCATGAATCTTTTGAAAATAACTTTCTAGTTTAAAATGATATGTGAGATATTTCAAATAAATATTGTGACCAAATAGAAATTTTGCCCATGCTATTTCCATTACCATAATTTAATATGCAATTTAAGTCCACATTGTTACTGTTTCATATACTAGATGATTGAAAGATACTTGTTGACATTGCGTGATGCACTGTTGCGCTGACAATTGCTTGTCATGAGCGATTTTTTAAACACCAGTACATGTTCAATTTTAATAACAAAAATATTACGTTTCACGCCGATGAATAGAAAGTTCAGTTGCATGTTCTCTTTGAAGTCGATGTCGAGCATCAACCACGTCTTCCTGTTGTGTCCATCCTCCATAACCTCTGTTATATTGGTCAGCAATTATCGGCTTGGCATTGTTTACTGGACTTGGGTAAATCGGTGGCATGAACGCTTTAGGTGAACTGCCAATAAAACACCTAATACATTACTGACATTGCTTTACGATTGATTAAGAACCTTAAACAATATAAATAACAAAATCACTTAACAGATTTGCAAATGGAAGATTGCAACGTCTTTTGCAGAAGTTTAAAAGTAAAAAGTACCAAATAACACATATATTGCAGCATTAATGGGACATATTGTCAAAACCAATTTCGTTTTAAATGTATACAATTATCATGCGAGTGCCATGTATCGTTAAATATGTGTATCACTAATAGGGGGTTAAGTTCAAATGGTATATTTTATGTCAGTATTAAAAGACGAATGGTTAAGACGCGAGTTTCCTTTTATCCATAATATCTTAGGTGTGTTGATACTTTATTTTTCTTAAAAAAATCTGTTTTGAATATTCTTTTTTAAGCTTAAAACAATCGGACAACAAATCATTTTAAATAAGAAGAAACAAATATTAATTAGTACTATGTATTCTGCATGGCTTGGTTTATAACCTGTTAACGCAAAACTTACTCTTTTTTTATTTCATTCATACTATTAGGTATATGTGTTCTACTAGTTAACTTCTCTATTAATAGTTAACGTTATATTGAACCATTCTAAAAAAATCGTAACACTTTATCACTTTAAATAAGAAGAAAAAAAAGGCAATACGTACTATGTCTTCGACATGTCTTGGTTCACCTGTAAACGTGATAATAACTTTAAAGAAGAGTTTAATTATACTATTAGATATACATGTTCTTATAACCATACTAGTTAAATCATCTATCATTAACAGAATGTTGAACCATTCTAAAAAATCGACCAACAAATCATTTAAATAAGAAGAAAAAAAGCAATACGTACGTTGTCGTGTGCCAGTCAGTTTTGTTCAATTACCTGTAAATGCGATAATAATTTTAAACAAGATTTTATTTATAGTTTACTAAATATAAGATAACAATGTGCTTAATATTCAACGAGTTAACTTGTCTATACCTTACGGAATGTTAATCCATTCTAATCAAATAGTGGAAAGACAGGATTTCCTTTGCGAAACAAGGAAACAAACATGTTTTTTTGCGATACACGTGCGATAATGTAAGACTGGATCATTCCGTACATGTGTTGTTTTTATTTTTGTCGCTGAATATGTATCCAGGGTGTTTGCGATAATTGTTCATGTCGCTTTATCAATAATAGTTACTTTTTTAAACATCAGGAATCACCGAGTGGCTCAGAATCACCACAACAATCCAATCTTTCATCCATCGACCAATGGTTCAAACAAATACAGAACATGTTATAAAACCTATCACATAAAACCCACTCATAAGTGTCAAGAAGAATACTATTAACAACACTAAGGCGTACTTGGCTATAATATTCAATTTTAATAAATGTACCGAACAAAAATGCCTTATAGTATGGTGGCATAGAACTGCCTTTCGATAACCACAAACATCTTGCGAAAAACTTCACGTTAACTACTTAAAGTGCTCGCTAAAAGAAACCAATACCAATAACGCTGTCTATCAGTGTTCATTATCATTATATGAGCTTTTGAAAGATTTCATTAACACACACATTTGCGCGCGCACACACATACCAGATGATCTCTCTCTCTCTCTCTCTCTCTCTCTCTCTCTCTCTCTCTCTCTCNGTTCTCTTTGAAGTCGATGTCGAGCATCAACCACGTCTTCCTGTGGTGTCCATCCTCCATAACATCTGTTATATTGGTCAGCCATTATCGGCTTGGCATTGTTTAGCCGACTTGAGTAAATCGGTGGCATGGACGCTTTAGGTGAACTGTCAATATATCACCCAGTACATTACTGACAGAGGTTTGCGATTGATTAAGAACCTTAAACAGCATAAATAAACGAATATCTTAACAGATTTGCAAATGGAAGAATACAAAGTATTTTGCAGAAATTAAAAAGAGAAAAAAAAATATCACATATATATTACCTAAGCAATCTAACAAAAGTACAGAAAAGAATGAAGACGCGTCTTGGCAGAATTAAATGCCTGAATGCTTTTAATGTCTGGAAGATCACAACTGATTATTTTTGTGCAACTCCTTTTTAACTGACTGGTGGATTTGTTTGTGTCCAAACAAATTGCATGGGAAGCATCATTGTCTGTGACCCATCTAGGAATTAATGCACTCGTTACCCAGACCATAATATTACCCTTGCTGTTAACATCCATACAAGTGCTAAGCACGTATGATCGATAAACGGCATGTATATATATATATATATATATGACGATAAATCTTTGAGCGGATCCGTGGTTTAGAGGTAACACACTGGTGCCAGAGAAGTTAAACAAAGGTGAAGTACAATAGGTGCTTCACACCTGACACTTAAAGACTTAGGGTCGTATCATAGACGAAGTACATTCTGGGCCATTTCCTAGAACTTAGAGACGGAATAGGCCTCCAGAGATAATATCGAAAACAGCATCCAAATTATTAAAGACTGAAAGTTTCAAGTCCTTCAATCATCGAATTCCTGTGTGTGTTTTGGTTTTGTTTTGATAACAGACAACAATGTTTAGAATTCCGTATGCCTAAAAGGTTTGTCAAAGTTATGTTGCTGATATTTACATGAAAAACAAGCTTTAATGTTCAAGCCATATCAATGAATACGAGATCTGTCTTAATAATGTGATCACAGCTTGTTTTTCCTCACTATTTACTTTATTTTATTATTTAGTATATCAGTATAGTGTCAATTAATACCTTAAAACAAGCTGATATACGTGGATTTAAGGAAACATATAGTACTTTGAGTGAGCAAATACATGTCCCACAGTGAATTCTTTGGTTACTTCTAATAATATCTTAGTATCTGATGAATAACAGTCATTATCAATGTGGTGTAAGGTGATACAACTAATGTTATTAATCAGTGAACTCTTTGTGTTAACTTCTGTTTTTGTATTTTGTGTATGGCTACAATTCAAACAATTCCTTTGGTAATTGACACCTAACGGTGTGGTATATTCAAGAACACGCAATTATTCATAGTTGTTGCTATGAACATTGGTATAGGAACATCCCATGTAATATACTTATGTGTATATGGTCAGTGTGTCTTGTTGGAATATTTTTGAGCGCCTAAATTTTCGGACACGAAAACAATCTTATTTTTAAATGTTCGAAAAGAGTTATTGGAAAGTTCCTTCGTTGCTTCAAAAACTCGTTAAAAGTTATTCAGTTCCGCTAATCCTTTTACTATCACTTCATCAAAATGGACTTATTAAGTTGCATTCAATAAAAAGGGCCGTTTACTATCATCAATAATCAATGAACTAAATAATTTTCATGCGAAAAAAACAGGTATAACAAACGCATTGGGAAATGACGACGCAAATCCCTAAGTTTTTATTTTTGTCCAAATCAGAAAACAACGAATTAACGTGTCCACGAAATAGTCATGTTTTAAAAAGCCACGAAATTTGATGTCGACGAATGATTTTACAGTATAAATACCAGGTGAGGTCTTTAACTGAATCGAATATTTTATTGTTCACTCCATATTGAACTTACTTATGCTCAATACATTTTAACTGATGGTTTAAAAAAAGTCCCCTTAGTTTACTTAACATTTTACAAACTGGAAATCATCTTACTCCAAATCTATGTCATCATTTACAAGTCAAATTATCTTGTTAACATTCACTTTTGGAAACCTTTTTGAATCTTGCCTAAACGATGTCAAATAGTTGTAACAAGTAACAACTTGGGAAATATTTCGTCAGAATTTCAAGAAAAAAACAACACCTAGTTGACACTCACCGATGTGAATATTGCGGGCACAGGTCGCTCACAGTTTCTGTTCGTTTGTCGGCAACATTCTGTTGGCTGATCTCAGCTGCGATGTACTTACTAGATTCTCTAACTGTGAGAGGAGAACTTTTGTTGTCAGTCTGTGTTCTCCTTGACTCTGTTGGGTGATAAGTGTCATTTTGGTTACTGTCAGCATTTACGCCAATATTTTGTAAACTTGGCTGTGTTTGGTTTCTATGTATATTATTGCTCTGTAAGGGTGCGTCTGATTCGTCAAGATTCGAACTTACACTGCGGTACTGTGGTAATGATGAGTGAGTTTAATTTTGTCACACATGCTTCACAGATATATGGCTGTACAAGTTGAATGACGTTCCAAATTTGTCATCAGTTCTTTGATTTTTTCAATGTATTTTGGATAATAGAAATATACAGGTTTTTGGAAGTGTGTTATGAACTTTGTAACACACATTCCTGATATAGATGTGTATTGAAGAATACATGTACACGATACAAAATTTCATGCAATGTATTAACTAGCATTTCTACTATAAAATTATTATTAATGTATATTTATACATTTATATAATTGCATACACATACATTAAATTGCATTCAGAGAAAACGACACTTTAGAAAAGTGTCAAGAACAATAATTACATCTAACCTAACATATTTATGTTAAAATATGATAACTGGATATCTGTCTGACACTCAGACAAGAACATCCTCACCTCGTACTGAATTTCGTATTAATAAATGTTAACATATCTGTTCCATATTTCACACGGAAGAAAAGCTTTTAGATGACATTGGCACCATTGTGTTATCATCGTTTAAATAAAATGTAATGCATACTGTTCTGTTTAATGAAACCGATATGCATATAAAATATTAACTGATCTAATATACATTTCTTTAAATGTTATTGTGTTTACTGGAATATTGTTAAATGTTGTCTTGTCTTAAGCAAAAAAAAGAAGATTATTTGAAGTATAATTTACAACTGTCATATCGTTTTAACATTAGCATGATGCTATCAAATAAAACCGATTTAGGTCAATTCCAGGGACAACTCTATACAGACAATATCAATAAGTTATTTCGATGAAATATTAAATAAGCAAGACCAGTCATTGCAGATGACCAGATGACCCATGCAATGGCTTATTTTAAGAAGGTGCAAAACTTGAGCATAGGTAAAGTAATCTGTTTTGTTGTTCACTGCTTCACATCGATCACAAACAGAGACAAAAAGCTTGTACGTGATTTATTGAATCAACTGCCTTAGTTCAAGGCCACACACTCTGCAAAGAATATCATAATTTACACAAAAATTACATCGTTCACTATTACATACATAGCATAAACAACACATCTATACCGTTTTAGTTTGAAAGGCAGAAATATGAGAGACTAGTTCGCAACACAATGTACACATGTTCAGCGTGACAGACCAACCGACCGACCCACCAACCGACGGACAGGATGATTATAGCATCACTACGCCTAAACTTTGTTTGTGGGGGTACAATAAGGCTATGTTAAATTACTTAAAGTTATCAGTTTGAAAACAAATGTGTCAATTTACTAAGTTCACATTAGTGCTGCAATTTCATTGAGTGGGTCAGTTCAATAGCTATGTCAAGCATGCCATTGAAAGGAACTCGTGTAACATAGGAAGATAATGTAACAGTTTAAACAATATTTGGTTTCTTTGCATCAACGCTGTTACCTTTAAAATTAATGCCATGAAAAATAGACCAATTTATATAAGTGTATAGGTTTTGTTCACATGTTAACATATTAAATACCAATGGAAAGTGCAATTGCTGTTACTATTACTCTGATCTCAAAATAAATGCAGAATTACAGAAGTACAGCACACGTTGTAACACATTCACACACAGAAGAGTACTCGGATATTTCTGTGGCTATGTTGAATACCTAGAACTAAACCATGATTTTTAGAAAAGAAAACAAAATAGCATGGCTGAACCGATCTCACTTTAATTGGCATGATAATAATTTTTATTGCGAAAGTTGACTCTCTTTCAACATTCAAGCATTTAATTAACTTATTAAAGTCATATAAATAGAGGATATTTGTTGAATTCAGTGAAAGAGCATATTTTATTCACTCGTGATCATAGAAAAAAAAGTTACTTTTGTCTCTGATCACTCGTGAATGAAAGGTATTAATATACTGAAACCAATACATATATTTTATATCTTCAGTGTTCATATAAAACATATGTTCACGAGTGGCGCAGCCAAGAGTGAAATACTCCGTTTTATATGACCACCCTTCTAACAATCTGAACCTGGACACACAGTTAAGGCACTTGTCCTGTAGGCCAAGTTCAATTGTTTCAACGTTCACTAGTGTGATTTGTCCTCGTCCAACGGTGAACTAAGGTTTGTTTAATAAAATGTGTGCATTAATCAGTTTTTTTTTTTTTTAACGTGTTAGATAGAACTTCATCGTGTTTAAAATTAAATAAAAACAACTTAACTCTGTTGTACCTTTTCATGGTTTCACATCATAAGCTAAATATATGTGTGTAAAAAAAATTCTCTTTCCTTATTGGACAGCCAGCCAGAATAACTCGTCAGGACAAGTGAAAATTTGCGTACCTTGAGAACTCTAAATCATAATTAAATGACCAATAAGGAAATATAAAATAATTGCTAAATTCAACTTTGCTGTATAATAATGTCTGAGAACTTTGGCGGTACAGACGAGATACCTTTCAAGAAAATAATGTTTTCACAATTCCTTAGCAGTCAAGTCAAATACAGTATTTAACATCTCTCCGAGGATATATTTCACTCACCAATGGCGCGTTTGGTGTTGTGTTCTTCATCGCCGATGTCACTCTGGTTGGGCAACCCATCTGCCTCATCATCAGCCTTCAGGGATAAAAAAACAAGGATTAAAAACAAAATGGTCTTAATGCAAGTGCATTATCTGTCATACTTGATAAGCTGGTTCACTCCACACACGCTTGTCAAGAAAGACACTTATATTGTATGTTTTATTCTCTTTCAATGAAGTCTGTTTATGCACATATCCACTGAAGACAGACAATGTTGTTCTGTAAAAAACTTGTGAGAACCACTCTAGCTTATACATGGGGCGTAGTTCTATCCCGATAGTTTAAACGACTCTATCTGTTACAGATGGATACTAGGCACATGGTGCTGTCCTGTATAAGCTTGTGTGAGCTACTCTAGCTTTTACATGGGACACTAGGCACATGGTGCTGTCCTGTATACACTTGTGTAAAAACCACTTAAGCTGGAACAGGGGAACACAGTGTGAACCGAACTAGCTGACTCAAGCGGAAGACGTGGCTCATGGTTTTTTCCTGCATAAGATTGTAAGAACCTAATTCTACTTTCTTAAGCAAAGATGTGCAGACAAGGTTATTTAGAATAACATTAATTGCCTAGTGTCCCCTTTTAAATAAATAGTTAAAAATTAAGTTTTAATCAGCGCAAATCGCTTTTTATATTTTGGTAATTTAATTTAGATCAGTTTTAACAATTCGCCCCCTTATAGGTCCGTCCAATATTTAAAAGGGACTCGTACCACGAATTAAAGGGCTCTCGAAAGGAACCTTTTCACGTTTTGTTAAATTGACAAAATTGAAAAGATTTGTTTGCGATTTGCTAATTGTCGTTGTAGTTATGATATTTACGAGAAAACAGTAATACTGAACATTTAACATGCTCTAAGATATCGATTATATGCTTCTTTTGACGATTGAATAATAAAGAGAGTTCTGATGTTATCGTTATTTTCTGTGAAATAACGAAGAATGCTTGTATAATGTATAAAATACACCACTCACTGTATGAGCACGGATGGACGATTGGTTTAAGACCCGACTTTTACGCCAAGGGTCAGTGGTTCGAGCCCATTTGAGAATAAACACAATCTTTCTTTAATTTTATTCTTTATTTTACTGGAGCTTTTTAGTTCATATGTTTAAATTTATCAAATGTAAAGCAATTCATGACAAACTTCAATACATGCGAACATCTTTGAAAATGTCGTTTTGAGATATAAACTTAGAAAAATGTGACATAATGATGGGATATTATGTAATTTCGTTGTTGTTAATTGGTATAGTGTCTTACAATATACATTGTATAACAAGTAATTGATGCAATGGTAACACAATTTGTTTTAAAATAAATTTGCATTGATTTCAATAATGTATACACTGAGTATTATACACCATTTCTGATAAACCCTTATTTCCGGTGTGTTGTATTGCCAATACTTTATACATAGCATGATTGTATTAACGCGTACAGTTATTGAGCGTATCTTTACATATTTTTATATAAGACCATAAATGCCATACGACAAGGGTTGAGGAATGACACCAACATGTTATTCATAAACATGATTATTGTGATAGAAAATACGTGCCAAAACCAATCAAAATCCACCTTTAAGACTAAATAAAGAAGTAATAGCCTGGAGAGGGTTAGAGCGCATACAACGCAAAATGGAGCAACTCTTAAACGTCCTAGCAAACTAGCTATTTGTTTGATAAGAATCATGGACAAGTTATATGTTCACACATATTTTGTATATTCGATAATGTCTTTTTCAACACACGTATGTTCTTACTGGATCAACCCTGAAAGATAATTTGATAAAAGTCTATTGTATAATCATATCCTCATTTTTGTACCATCATCGTTTCTAGCCTTTTCGGGCTAATCAGTGATGCGTCTGCTAAGAAAAACGAGCAAGTAAAGTATCGATCTTTGTTTTTCGGCGATTTTACGAAGACTTGAAGCGATAAGTTCTATATCATTATTATCGTAAAATAATAATTGAATGTAGAAGAGATTTGAAGTTGTTCGCTTTACGTATCTTCGGGCTGACAAGCGAGTTATCCACGGTTATCATGTACACGATTTACACCGCACAAAAACTCTCAGTAAGTTTTAACATAAGTTTTAACAATCAATATAAAGTGGTTTAAGTTGATTTTTGTTGTATAGGCTTATAGTATTCCCAAATTACTGATTATTAACAGATTACTTTTGGTGAACCGAATTTGTTTCGGTAGTGCGATACACCAAAAGGTCCGGAAGTGTATTCTGACACACGATTAACACAAATTGTTTATTAATTACTCACTATTTTTAAAAATACCGTTTAAACATTTAAACCAGACTCAAAATGTAATTCCTAATAAATAAACTAAAATAAAATATTTAAGTAAAACAATTATAACATAAGCATTTGAATGGGCCCAGCGTGTGACATAGTAAATTTTAAGCATTCTTTATCTGACCCCTCAACATATCCCAAGTTACATATCTTTATTGACAACCCGCTGTTGTCACAGTTCAGCGAACCTTATTAACAGTGATCAATACACATGTAAAGAGGTTATAACAAAATATCATATATTAAGAAAAATTGTTTAATGAAAGAACAATGCATTGGGTGTTATACTCATTGCAGGTGTCAGCTATTCCTTTAACGAGGCATTTAACTGTAATAATACGAATATGAACTTGGGGCTCACTTCGTAAACTAACTTAAAATGAGTATTTTAAATTAACTATTGACATATACTATTTTTTTGTATTTTAATCTGCAAGTGTTAAAACCTTATATGGTTAAAAGTAATTTCAAAATAAAGTATAAAGAAGTGAAAGACCACACAAATCTTATAGCTATATAACATAGTATGTAACCAATCCATAGTGATTTGGTTGGGGAATATTTACATCTGAATTTATTTGTCATATATTACAATCGAAATCTTAAGAAACATGATTCTTCTTTAATATGATAAAAATTACTTCCAACAAAGTAAATGCTTCATCAGTTCAGTAATAACATCGGTTAGTTAGAGAAGAACACAGCAGCATCTACACTATTCATTTACGCTCTCACATTACATCTGAGTTTATGAATAAAATCAATATATTAAAATGGTCAAGTAAATGATCAAGATAAATAAGAAGTTTATCTATTCTGAAATGTCTGTAATATTTGCACTTTAATTCAGTTACCGTTTGATCGACTGTTTCCGGCTCCTTAGAGGCGTAAGCAAGTTGTTGCAGATCTTCCATCTCTTTCCCAGCAGTATTTCCACCTTCATCAGGAGTCGTTAACGCAATTCTCTCTATATATATATGCATTTTTCACTTAATAAATATATACCATCATATAAAGAGACAAATAGATTTTTAGTTGTAACACCACGTTTCGATATGACCGATTGTTAGCAGGAGTTTATTTTGATATAATATATGGGACAAGTGAAACTCTACACATATAGAAGAAAAGAAAGTATTGTATTGAAAGCAAATGTGCATATAAGACACAAGCCACTACATACAAAACGGGTCTAAAACAAAACGTTTAAGCTTAACCATTCTTGTTTCTAATATCGCACACTAACTACACACATTGGCACAATATGATTGTAAGTTATAAATCTCGAAAGGCATATACTTTACATCATTATGGTGTTAGGAAAATGAAGTACCCACATAACATGTTAATTAATTTTTAAAGAATGAAGACCCTGACTTATCTATTGTTATTATTAGAAGAGAATTACTAAATTAATTAGATGTATGCTGTAATACAGACATGATTTTGCCTTTAATGTTGTAAAACAAAATAAAGAAAACAATACACGTGCGTTTGCAGATATGCACAGTTCAAATGTCGCCTGTACTGTCATTTACTAATCTTTGAAGCTCCAAATATTAAATCAGAAAATGGTTTTTTGAATCCGGCCAAAGTTCATATGTGTTTTGTATATTCACTATATTGAACCAAATATACACATATTAGTATGAAGCTTCATTGCTTGGTTGTTTGCGTCAAAACAAAACAATCATGAATATTGAGTGACCTCCTTGTTTTACCTTGACAATTTATATTTTACCATTTTATGTTTGTTGGTTTTTGTTGGCAATATTGTTTTCAATTACAAGAATCGTTTCTTCTCTCTGAACAACAAACAAATAAAGTATTTGTATAAGTATACGTGCACATGTACATGCAATACTAACAAAACCCGCGCGTGGGAAATGGTCACTCCCATGGTGATATGGCTTCTACAGACGTATTAACCTCTCCAGTCCTTAAATTAGAACTAGGAAATTCATAATATAATTATGGTGCTTCCCGGGGGACAATAGCGCCGTCGGTATAATAAGTCCATAGCAGAGAAAAATAAACCTTATATATAGACATCAAGAACAACATACATCTGATACACGAGAATCTGGGTAGAAACGCATGTCCAAACTGTTGTTTTTCTAAGATTACTCATATAGCCGTATTATTATATATTGATGTATAATAACCAAAAAATGGATATGTACACATTGTCATGTAAATGCCAGATTAATCATGCAAGATTTATTTATCATGTTGTTTTTTCTAGCGATTACATACAAACACATCGTATTTCGCTTTAAACGTATCGTTCGGGTGTGTCGATGAATTTGAAACTCGCCATAACTCGGACACGTCAAACCGACAAATACATTAATTCGTCGTTCTGGAGCATAAACGTTTTAGTTTTGGCGTGTTTTCGGTTTAACGCCATTTAAATCCAACAACACGCCAGAAGGACAAGGCAAAACTATACCAACATGCGATCCACTTAGGACATAAAATATATTGGACGGGTTTTACGGGTTGATGACTGATATGTAATTTATTAATTTCATTTGATGTAATATATTTAAACAGAAAGCTGACATCCTAAACATTTATAAAACAATTGCAATATGTAATTATGAAACACCAGCGCATTAAAACCAATGGGAAATTATTCTTGCCATCCATCATTGTTACTTAAGACCATTGGCCTCCACTTAACGATACAAAATGTACGGTGAATGCAAGCAATACGCATTCTCTGTAAAATTAGTCAGAAACAATTATACAAATAAATATACGACTTCAAAAGTGTCTTCTTCTATATATTTGATTTATATTGTGCAAATAGGCGCACATAACAATTCGAGGAAAAGTTTATAGAATTGACAATTAGGAACGAATAGGTACTTAAGATTTATTGATTAAATGGAAACAAACATACAGACGGACAAATACAATGTTTTTTTTTAAACAAATACGTGATCTAGAAAACTGTAGGCCGGTTAAAAATGAAACAAATGGGCAATTTTCTTGAAATAGTTTTTTGTCAATTACCAGAAATATCTTCATAGACGGCGAACGGAACATACACTTAATGCATACATAAATCAAAGACACAAGCCAAAATACAATTATAATCTCGATTTAAATAAAAAGGTTTGTACCACACAGTATGCCATTCACACAATTTTTACTTGTTAGTGGATTGTCGTCTTCGTACTTCATATGTGCATCGTAATACCTTGTGGGTTTCAACCGGTGTGAGGACTAGCCGAACCTAACGCTTACACTAGATTTAATCACAAACCAAACGCGGTTTTAAAACGATTTTAATAAAATGTACATATGTAGACTGAAAATGAAAGCATAAAGCCCTATGCAGACAGGAAATGAAAACACGAATGCCTTATGCAGACATAAAATGAAAACATGAATGTCAAAAAGTGACTCGCGAATCGAATATTACACACATAATTTTACTGAATTAGTGTCGTTAGTATCGGAAATATATTTAAACGCTAAGGGGATATGTTTCAGAGTTATTAGTATTCAAAGACATAATGCCCATTTTAAAAAGCTATTAATGTATACAGTTAGCGATGTACCTACTGAAAATTGTCAAACTAAATAGGTGTGAGAAAGATCGTAAAAATGTTTCCTCCAAATAACACAAAATAGCTCTGCAACTTACAGCCTCTGAAGACTGAACAATGACAACATTGACCATATGTACGGGGGTACGCTCTTTTGCATCCACACAGTTCAAATCAAATTGTTGTAGTATTTAATAAATCCAACGATGAAACACCAGCAACTCTATCAGAAGCTAAATTCTTGTTTTTATCCACATCCTTTATTACAGAACACCAACATTAAACATTAAATGATAACATATTTATATAAATTTATTGGTTGTGTGTGCAATTAACATATGCATAATGTCATTTGTTTTAAGTACTAGTATTACCAATGGTTTTTGTGTGAAATAAACATCTGTTTAATGTTATTTGTTTTAATAACTAGTATTACTAATTGAAAAAGATGAAAAGTTCATGCCGAATTCAAGCGTATCAACAGTTACTTTTATACATTGACAAGGTTCTTTGCAAAAACGTTTTTTTTTTTTTAATTTGTTTCTGATGTTCTATTTAATGCTTATATGAAAGTCTATTTGAAACAAAATAGGTCAATACACTTGATAGTTTTATCTTTAGCATAGGTACATATATTAATACGTATTAACAGTTAACACATGTAGGAAAACAAAATATACAAATTATAGCCTATTAGTGGAAAGTGAAATACAACAAAATAGTTAAAATATGATCTAATCCATTCATATTATATATAATTCTTACCAATTCCTCGTTTGATCTTTAAAACATTGTGTTGACGAATTTATGTTTCGTTTTCCTATACTTTAATATGCGAGAGTGTATACCGATTAATATTTATGGATTACGTCGATATCGGTGACATCGTATCAGTAACGCAATACAGAATTCCAATACCGGTTATTTACTTAAAGGGTCCATATATACGAAAATGAATCACATATTTAAGTATATTTATGTTTCACCTTTAGTTTTGCCTTATGCCAGTACGGTACAAATTGCGCTCACTAATACAACAATATTAATTAATGTTAATAAATTAACGAAATATCTATCTTTTACTATACCATCGTTGCGACCCCACATGATACTGAGTAGCTTGAATTTCAAAGACGTCTTCATACAAACAAATTGTTCTCATAAGCGACTACTCATGTTCAACCAAGAAAAGTTTTTACTAGACCAATTATATATTTTCAGCTACAAAAGTCAGTCAATGTTTGCTTAAAATATGGCAAACAAAATTTTATTCAGATATGGGGGTCCTTTAAGTCATATTCACGTTGTGTAACGCGGCCGATGTGATGAACTTAAAGACCACTATTTTAATACCTTGAGTGTACAATAACGATTCCATTATAAATCGCCATTTTCACGAGTTGGATTACTGTCAATCTACATGCTATATAATTGATGGTACTGTTTTTTTATCACCTAGCGTTCGCACAAGCCCTGCTACACACTTGTTACCCATTTTTGAGGCGCCTGCGAACTTGACCGTTGTCAGAATGGTTGATTATCCCTAAAATACGATGAAGTCTACTTCTTCATACGTAATGTGGTGACTTACTTTGAAAGTATTGTTTGCAACACGAACACATTAGGACCCTATTTATTTAATAAATCAGAACAGTAAAACGCCATTTCTACATATTTGGTAATAAATAATTCTTATTATTTCCTTGTTTGATCTTTAAAAAATTGTGTTGAGGAATTTATGTTTCGTTTTCCTATACTGTTATATGCGTGAGTGTATACCGATTAATATTTATGGATTACGTCGATATCAGAGAATCTTAACAGTAAAGCAATAGAATTTCAATGCCGGGTATTTACTTAAAGGGACCATTTATACGAAAATGAATCAAATATTTAAGTTTAAGTCATTTATGTTTCACGTATATTTTGCCTTATTTTAGGAAGGTACAAATTGCGCTTACTAATACACCAATATTAATTAATGCTAATAAATTAACGAAAGTTCTATATTTTGCTATACCATCGTTGCGACCCCACCTGATACTGAGTAGCTTGAATTTCGAAGACATCTTCACACATACAACGTGTTCTCATTAGCGACTACTCATGTTCAACCTAGAAGTATTTTTTTCCTAGGCCAATTTTATTTTTTCAGCTACAAAAGTCAGTCAATGTTTGCTTAAAATATATCATAAAAACAAACTTTTATTTCGATATTGGGGTCATTTAAATCATTTTTAAGTTGCGTAACGCGGTGCATGGGATTGAACTTAAAAACGAAATTTGAATACCTTGATTGTACAAAAACGATTCCATTATTAATCGTCATTTTCATGAGTTGGATTACTCTTATTCTAAATGCTTTATAAACGATGGTACATTGTTTATATCACTTAGCGTTCGCACAAGCCCTGCTACACACTTGTAACCCATTTTTGTGGCGCCTGCGAACTTGACCGTTTTCAGAATGGTTGATTATCCCCACAATGCGATGAAGTCTACTTCTTCATGCGTAATGTGGTGACTTACTTTAAAAGTATTGTTTGCAACACGAAATAATTATTATCATATTTATTTAATAAATCAAAACATTCAAACGCCATTTCTACATATTTGGTTGTGTGGTGATCATGCAGTGCTAGGGATGGATATAACAAAATAATATGCTTTTATATTATATGTAGAGATGTTCTGGATAAAAAATATACACTACTTACTGATAGATCATATACGTAAGCATCTGTGTTGTACACATTTAAATCGGTTGTACCATGATTATCTCATACATACATGACCCTCAGTAGATTTGCTTGTTTGGATACGGGGTATTTGAGAGATTTGAGAGATTCAGCTTACATCCAGTGTGAAAAACGACACTCGGACTTTAAATGCCCGCTCCTCAAAAAACAAATTCTCAAACGGACATTGCTCAAATGTCATTTATGTATTGTTACTGTACGGTAATAATAACGTTCAATTAATATTTTGTAAACAACAAGGCCAAGAGATTGATATTTTGGTATGTAAAATCAAATCATTATGCCACCGAGATGAAAGTTGCCCTAGACAGCGATCCCATTTTTATTGTAAAAAAACACTTCCTTTATATGACGTGAAGCGGCGACGGGGAGGTGTTTTTGTTTTTACCGTTAGTTTTAGGCATATGTGTCGGAGGTCATCGGAGTTATCACATTTTACATAATAACAAATTTTCGAACTTGTTTTACAGAATATTAGTGTGAGAGCTAAACATCACGCAATGAGTCCCGTCATGCCAAATAACAAGAAAAAAGATTTCCATTTTGAGCTCACATAAGCACGACTTTCGGCGTGCGGCCATGTGAACACATATTAGAGGCTCCATTTATTACCAAAACTTCATAAAACTTGGTCAGAACACTTGTCTCAATGATTTCTTGGTCGTTTTTAAAACTGGCTCGTGTGAGGTGAGGAACTAGATCACTAGTTACCATGCTTTACTTTTCTCCTACATTTCTCTCTGTGTTATTTTTTATCACTCTGAGCTTTCTCAAGGTAGCTAGATTGCCAAGACAATGTTACAAGGTAAAGTTAACACCGTGTGTCGACCTTTATATTTCTTATAAAGTTTCAATATGTTATTTTCAGGGCTTAAAGGGCCTGTCCACTAGATAAAGCGTCGCGCGACGCGAAACGATATTTTGGGAACCTACGAGGATTGCTTATATAGCTAAAAAAATACATCCGCATTAAATATGAGCGTCCGTGGTCGAGTGGTCTAAACAGGTAGCTTTTTACTCTAGGACTCCAGGAATCCGGGGGTCAGTGTTTCGAGCCCTGTTGAGGGTTACTTTTTTTCCTTTTTTTAAATTGTTTTCTTGTTTTTTTACTGGAGATTTTTAGTTCAAATGTTTTAATTTATCAATATAAAGCATTTAAAGCATTTAATGACAAGCTTCAATACATGCCAAAATCTAGTGGACAGTCCCTTTAACAATAGTCAAACTCAATGCTCGCTGCGGTTTCATTGGATATAAAATGTCAAACCAGTTCAACAACAATATTGCCCGGAAACCAAGTTAATGTCAAATAAGTGTTGTTAATCATTTACAAGCACCATTTATTCCCATGTTCGAAGCAATTTAACTGCATCATATCAAACACAATTTATTTCACTGTCAATCCCTCCAAATCACGATCCGACAATTTAAAAATGCATACAACTTTTATAATCATGTGTTCATACATTTTTTATACACATTGACAAAACTCATTTCATTGTCTTAAAAAACTGTAAATGCATAATTATTAATATCTGGTGATAGTATTTTTGTCAACGTCAGAATGTCTGTGACGTTATTGCCTTGCAACTTACATTACCCTAGAAATGGGACCATGCATTCTTCGAAACCATTTGAATTGTAAGTTTTTGTTCACATGGAATATTTCTTCAGCTACACATCACTAGAATTAAAATGATCAACAATGTATATTAATTTATGTTGTTTGTTTTAGCCGTTATCATATTTTTCTTAGTGAAAGTATGTGTGGACTTAAATTTAATCAGGAGATAAAAGAATTGGTTGTTGTGTGTGATATGAAGTGTTAAAAAAGTGCTCACAGATATATAAATACCATTATCAATTGACAATTGGTAGTTAGAATTGTTTAAAAACTATCAAACTATTGTTTAATCATCATCATCACCATCATCATTCCTTTGACCAGTCTTGCCGTTAGGATAATGAAAGAAGACGACAGAGAGATCCTCCTCCTGTCAGGTCTCTTGTGGGCTGCTGATACTAATTCATACATAGGGAGGGACGTCCACTCTTTCGCATTTTCCATTCAGATTTTCTTCTGACGTTCTCGACGGCGACCTCCCTCTAACCTGCCCTTGAGCACCGGAATGCACAGAGAGTCGTGTTTGGTCACGTGTAAAAACCACGCCAGCTTTTGTCCTTTGACAGTCGCCAGGAGGGGCTCTTGTGAGCTAACAAGTGTTGCAGTCATGTTTCGGACGTATTCGTTGGTCTTGTGCTCCATGTAGTAGATGCGGAGCAGTCTTCGGAAACACTTGTTTTTAAAGGTTCCTATCCTGCGTTCTTTGTCTGCGTGAAGCGTGCAAGTCTTGCAGCCGTACAGTAGGATGGAGACTACGACGGATTTGTAGAGCCTGTACTTGATGGTGAGCGGATGGAGCTGCGTGTCCACAATCTTCTCATTCTTGCCATCTCAGCAGTCGCCATGGCAATCTTTTTCGGACCACAGCTGTACTGGTACCATCCTTGGACAGGGTTGCTCCCGAGAACTTGAAGCTGGTCACTTAATTCATTTTGATAAAAACGACATACATCATGTCACCATGTTTTTTACAGTACAAAGAGTGTACATACCTGTGATTATTTTGCAATCTGTCATTCAAATTACATCGCAACATCCTAAAAAGTTTTACTTAACACAGACTTCTTAAATCACCATATAAAATTGAATGAGACTTTTTAATCTGACCTGCTCAAATTCCCGACGCTTTTCACTGACAGTTCTTAGACCGGTTTGTGATGTTTTGTATACACATGCACTGTTCTGTATCCCAATTTTACGTCTGTATTGACGTAATGCACATTTTTGTTCAAGATATTTTGTATTTCCAGCTTCTCGAAAACAGTTAAATTCCATTATAGTGACGCCATACAGATACATGTGATAATCATGACCAAAGACACTGCTTAACGGACAATAATTCAAACATGTTTCATAGTCTGTAAGAGTCACATACAAAAGACGCCGCATATTTGTCTCAAACGGGTACCTTAAGATGTATATAGCACTGCAGGTGAACGGTGTCCGTGCGCCTTCTTTAGAATTATTCAAATGAGACTCATCATGGTGATATAGAGGATTTTTGTTGGTTTCG
The DNA here is from genome assembly GCA_007657795.1 of Dreissena rostriformis. Classification (NCBI taxonomy): domain Eukaryota; kingdom Metazoa; phylum Mollusca; class Bivalvia; order Myida; family Dreissenidae; genus Dreissena; species Dreissena rostriformis. The sequence continues at coordinate 85,427 of VMBQ01003893.1, forward strand.
GCAGATTATCTATTTTAATTTACGAGTGAATGTATTGACAGATAAACAATTATATCCAAAATGAAAACATGTACATAATTTTCCTGTATAGCATCGTTCCTTTCATCGGCCCCTTTGTATACATGTTTTATTTTGAAATAGTGATTAATGTGGAAAACCCTGCTCTCATACTCGCATATCGCTGGGTCAGTAAACTATTAATAAATATCCGGCGCATGTGAGTACAATTGAAGTTTATCAAACCGCACCGATGCACTAACCCTCAAGGGTGCGTAAACACCAACCCATTCTAATGTTAATACTGACCTCAGAGATAGTATCTATTACTAATGCGTGTTTATGTTTAACGTGTTCTTTATCACAGATAGTTAATTTGTTATTGTGTAATTCGATAAAGGACCTACCCGACGACAATAGACAATAGACAGAACATTTACAACAAGGCTGTTAAGCTAGTAATTATATTTTTGTATAGCCTTTATCTCTTTTACAAACCGTACTGTTTTTATTATGGTAGATATGTATAAATGACACATGTAAGGGAGGCAATCATGGTGTTTATGTGATAAATCAGTGTATTACTTCACCTGAACGATCTCGTTTTAGAAGCTTTTGATCACAATCACACGTAAGTTTATTTGATTATACTTTTGTTTTCTGATTTCACTTATTGATAAACCCGCTTGAATAATAAGAACACACGAAGTCTTATTTGCATTAATATGAATGTTAAAGTAAATTTCGTAAGCAGTTCGCGTTAAAATATTTAGTTTACAATTAATTATAGATGTACTTTCGTTTTCCATTGCCGATATATTAGCGGTTAACGATTTTAATATTACCGGTACTAGTGTTGTCAATCTATTTATTTGAACTGTTGAATTACAGTTAACAGTCTAAGGACACCTTTTTTAGCATACTCTCATGCAATGATTAATATATTTAACGCATTCGGTATCAGGTATGTGGTATACTGTGATCTTATCACTGATCAATATATGATCGACGTACAAGTATAAGCATGTAAAATATCTTTGTGTATAAGTCATGTATTTTTCGCCGATTTAGCCTTCTATCATCATCATCATCATTATCATCATCATCATCGTCGTCGTCGTCGTCATCATCATCATCATCATCTTCTTCTTCTTATTATTATTCTTCTTCTTCATCTTCTTCATCATCATCAGACAGTCATCATCTTCTTCTTCATCATCATCATCATCTTCTTCTTCTTCTTCTCCATCTTCTTCTTCATCATCATCATCATCACCATCTGCATCATCATCATCACCATCATCATCATGATTCTTATAAGCAAACCGACTATAAAAATATTGTATATTAAAGAAATAAAATGTAACATATTTTACGTAAACACATATTGCATTAATATTATTAGTTGCCTTAGGGTTTCACCTTCAGGTACAATAAGTACCTGTATGTATGTCAAGACCAGCATTTGAGATCAGGGTGTAATTGCTAGTTGTTGATTGTTTTAGCTTTTATGAACCTTGTTGTAACTATTCGTGTAATAGACCAAATGATAGTATTAGTAGTTTTAGTAGTAGTAGTAGTAGAAGTAGTAGTAGTAGTAGTAGTAGTAGTAGTAGTAGTAGTAGTAGTAGTAGTAGTAGTAGTAGTAGTAGTAGTAGTAGTAGTAGTAGTAGTAGTAGTAGTAGTAGTAG
>VMBQ01003894.1:3830-92438 GCA_007657795.1 Dreissena rostriformis
CTGTCTTAACAAGTGTGTGCATTTCGCAGTTTATAAGGTCCTTCCACGCCTTGTACATTTTCCGAATGAGGCTACATCTGATGACCCGGAGTGTGCCCCAGCACTGCTACCTAATTAACTCATTATACTAACGAAAGATTGAACGAATTTTATATTGATTATTCCTTTTTCCTTGAAAGATTTTTAATTTTGGTGTCGTTTTGTGTTCTGGGGGTGGGGGACGGAGAACACGGACGAAAATCCACCAGTCCGGTATGTAAGCCACCGTCAAAATCACATGCTTCTGGACACGGGGATTAAACCAGGGTCGCCTAAGTGAGAAGCGTGTGTACCAATCACTGCGTGAAATAAATTAGTATGAAGGGCACTTGAGCAAGCAAAATAAACGATATAAAGCCGCGTGGACTAATCAACAGAGACAAAACTCTGGTCGACCGTAAACCATTAACCCATTTATGCCTAGCGTCTAGAAAAAAGGCCTTGGCAAACAGCGTAGACCCAGATGAGACGCCACATAATGCGGCGTCTCATCAGGGTCTGCGCTGTTTGCTTAAAAAAAAAATAAGAAATATTCTAAAAAAAAGAAATAAATATACTGGACATCCCTTATTTTGGAAATAAATTGATCCAATTTAGGAGGATTGGAGAGTCCACTAGGCATAAATGGGTTAATGGCGGAAATGTGAGCGTAGATGACAATCCGCTATTACACATTCAGCATTTCGATACCGCTTGCTGTTACATATCGGTATCGCACAAGAGAACGTTGCCCGACAAAGCGAAAGACATGCAATTATTGCCACACGATGAACTATTTTGCATCAGTGTGTTTCCAGAAAAGCAAGGACAACAGCACAAAACCTAAACATAGAGCCAAAGTTAATGAGGTAAATGACTCATTCTGACTCAGATCAAAGTAACTCACATGATCAATATTTTATCAATTATGTCATGAATGACGAAGCAAAACAATAAAGCTCATGTTAAACTCAATCTTGGTCCACAAGACACAAAAGTAATGTTAAAAACTGACTCGGTGCACAGGTCAAAATCATTCCATTTCATAAATGTATTTGCATCGTTAGCGATTTAAGGTCCACTCAAAACATTTACATCAAGCTATCAGCTTACAATCACTTAAGGTTCATGGCAAGATTCGTCTTCAGTGTTGCTACGAAGGTTAACAGTCATATCAGGACTTTTAAATTGCATGCAGCCCATCCAGTCCCATATTAGGTTTAGACACATGCAAAAGCATGTCTATGAAACTTACCAAGTTTGTGTCAGAAATTGAACCTAAACATGTCTACACAAAAGACACGGTTGTATCTCAACACTCTGATGTAATCACTGGTCTAGGAACTCCCATATGGGAATCTGACATTTGCATAAAACCCAATGCTGTTCCAATTATTCACGTGCTCCTGCAGCAATAAAAGACATACTCAAAAAAGAGTTAAGCATAATGGTTAAGGATGGTGTAATAACCATAGTTACTGAACTGTCCGAATGGGTCAAAAGTATGGTCACTGTTGAAAAGCCCAGTGGTGCTTTGCGGGTGTGTATTGACCCACACGACCTCAATGGCGCTATAATGAGACCGCACTATACATCAAGATCAATTGACGAAATTTCGCCTGACCCCACTGGCGCTGTTGTTTTCGAAATTTGATGCACGTACAGACTGCTTTGTAAAATTAGAAAAAAAGCATATTTTTTGACAGTTTTCAAAACTCAATTTGGGAGATATAGGTATCTCAGACTACCATATGGGATAAACTGCGCACAGGACATTTTTGTTCGGAAAATGGACGAATGTCTTGAAGGTCTACAGGGCATCAAGGTCATTGTTGTTTGTTGATGATATTGTTTGTTTTGGAATGAACAGACTAGAGCATGACAAGAGTTTCGAAATATTGATGGACAGGTGTCGACAAATTGGTCTAAAGCTCAAAGAAGACAAAACTGAAGTCGGACAGACAGAACTTCCATTTATTTTCATAAACAGAAAATGGACTGAAAATGTATCCTTCAAAAGTAAGGACAATTCAGGAAATTTCATCTCCTCAGTCAAAGTCTGAACTTTAGACAAAACTTTGAATGGTAAACTATTTGAAAAGAGTCCACTGAGAAAAAGGACAGTATTTTCCGGTGGGACCCGGAGCAAAATGAACTTGATTGCGTTTAACTTCAAAACGACAAACCTGTCTGCTTTGCCTCAAAAGCATTGACGAATACAGAACGAAACTATATATGCGCAAATCACAAAAGAGCTCTACGCTGTGCTATTTTGCATGAACAAATTTCATCAAATGCCACACGTTGTAGTCCAAAGTAACCATAAACCACTTGTTAGCATAACGAGGAAAAGTTTGCTAGCAGCTTCGCCAAGATTACAGAAAATGCTATTTCAATTGACCAAATATGACTATGAAATAGTGCATAAACATGGAAACCGAATTCCAGAAGCAGATACGCTAAGTCGCAATTTCTTGCCTGACGAACAGACTAACGTCTGTAAAGACATGGAATCATTTAAACATGTAATTTGAGAAACCGTGCTGTAAGTGATTAGAAAATTCAACTAATTAAACTCAAAATTGAATCTGACTCTGAAATGCAGTCACTAAAGCAAACAATTCTAAATGGTTGGCCTGAAAATAAGAATGCTCAAAATATGTTCTACCCATATTGGAATTTTATAGATGAATTGTCATTCGTTGATGGTTTATTGCTCAAGGGAAGCAATTTTATCATTCCAACGGAACTTAGACAGTTGATATTGGACAAAATACATGACTCACACTTAGGAGTCGAGAAATGCACACAATGGGACACGAAGTGTTATTTGTTTTCCAAATATGACAAACGACGTTCAAGACAAAGTTCTCAATTGTCCGATTTGTCTAGAACACCGGAACAGTAACTCCAGGGTTTCCAAACCAAATTCCTGAAGGACCGTGACAGGTTGTAACCGCTGACATATTTCACTGGAATGATTGCAACTGTCTTGTAATAGTAGATCTCTACAGCAGATATTTTAATGTAGTTTGCTCAACAATATTAGAAGTGAGTCAGACAGATACACAAACTAAAGGGCTACAAATGGTATTCCTTTAAAAGTGGTAAGTGACAATGCATATCAACACTAGCCAGGACTTTGACAAATTTTGTAAAGATTGGGATTTTGAACATGTCACATCATCTCCATTACACTCCCAGGGCAAGGCTGTTGCTCACAGATGTATTCAGGCCATCAAGAAGATTTTCACACAAAAAATACAAGCCAATCAAGATCCTTATCTTGCAATAATCGAGTACAGAAATTATTCACTTGCTTGTGGGCAGTCACCTGTTCAATTACTCATGCGTAGGGAAACACGATCCATAGTGCCAGTTACACACACAAAATTGAGCCCAAAGTACAAAATTATAAACAGATCAAAGATAAGATGTCAAAATAACAAATATTTCAAAGGCAAGTACGACAAACACGCAAAACCACTGAAACATTTTTCACATGGAGAAACTGTCAGAATCCAACATGCTGAACATTTGAACAACCTGCTTTTGTTAGAAAACAAATACATGACAGGTCGTATATTGTTGAAATTGTAGTTAGTGGGTTTACAGAAGAAATCGCGGCCATTTGTTATAATCAAATGAAAAACCATTGCATATTTTCGATCCACAATCACCACCTTTCACTGACCATCCCAACAATATCCCAAGTGACATACAACAACAACAGCAGCACCAAAAACAACATGCATCGTTACCAATTTGGCAAACGAAAGTAGCAACCGAATACAGACAGGGATTTTTTTTTATGTCACTAGATAGGGCAGAACATTCTAGCCACCTTAGAGGATAGACCTGTAAAATTGGATTTAATAATGTGTATGTTTAATATTGTATGTTAGTGTTCTTATCATACTATACTAGTACATGCATTTCATATGCGCAAGTCATAATAGTCTCGTGCTGCAGCTATTTTGTGAAGGTATCAAAGTGTTAAGAAATAGGGTAAATAAACAAGTTTATTCGTCAAGTTATCTTTATGGTTCTATTTCTACAATGTTAATTGGATAAATCAACAATGTTTATATTAGACTAGAACAACGCCGCAATCTGTGTCATTTCAGCGAGAACTTGAACGGGGTTATCAGGATGTCAACACTAACCGGCAGTGTGTGGGATTAATTATAAGTGCTGCACCAATAAAAGTGTCTGTGAAACATTTGATACAGCTGGACACAAGATTGGTTATATTACCACCATTGAGATACAGATCACATGTTTTCTCAGGGAAACATTTATTTGCAAAGAAAGGAGATGTTACATATTGCCAAGAAATAGTTAAGTGACACTACCGTGTAATACTGAATACTCGATCCAGCAAGAGTTGTCTATCCTGTTAATATTGTATCTATATGATTATGCTTCATAGTTTGTTGAACACTTGTTGCTTTGATATGAATTAATAAACATCTTATTAATATGTTTATATTATTATATTATTATAAATAAACATACGCCTTACGTTATAGTAATTACACCGGCTAGACGGTCTAGGCTAATCAGGGCCGTCGTGGGACTTTTAAAAGTGGTCAGGCTCTAAGTGCCGGAGGCTTGCGAGCGCCGAAAGCGCGAAGTTATTAGGGGGGTCCGGGGGCTTCCCCCCCGGGATTTTTTTTTGAAACATTGAGGCTAAATCGTGACATCTGGGAGGTTTTGAGGCCAAAGTGCACGATATTACTAAGCTACACGGCGCCGCACCAGGCTCCATATTATTTGCAAATGCGATAAACGAGGGAAAATAGTTTGAAAATAGTTTGTTTATTTGCTAAATTACAGTGCTGTAACACCTTTAAAATTTTCCAAAAACACAGCTGCGCCTTTCTCCTCGAGCAACGAACTCCTCTGCAATTTTAGTTAAGTCAAGAGCATCCTTTCTTTGCTTATGAACGTGCAAAGTCATAAGGTTGTTGAGTCTTGTTTGGGACATTGTGCTTCTCAGATATGTCTTAATTCTCCGAAGCGCAGAGAACGTCCTCTCACTTGTGGCATTTGTTGCTGGCATTGCCAGTACGATTCGTATAAGTGCCGCAACATCTGAGTAGATCACCCGCAATGTAGGTGGAAGCTTGCGCATATAGTCAAGTACGTGTGACAGTCGGATCTGGTCATTGTGTTGTTTAGAAAAGTGTGTTTTCAAGGTCTCTAACTGAACCTTCAGCGTGTCCTTGTTTACGTCATCTGAATAAAATTCAGTCACAAAGAGAAACTCTTCGCTGTAATGCTCGTAGCTATACGATGCAGCCTTAACAATAAGGTCTTCTACATTTCTGAGTACTTTTAGGCCTGGCTGATCAAACCTGTCCTGGACACAATGTATAACCAGATCAAGAGCTTCAAAGTAGATTTGTCTGTAGTGGTCAGCCACGGAATCTGGGAAAAATTGTTCGGCATCTCCCAGCTCAAACCGTTTGGGTACTTTTCTTTTTCTTGGTATCGATGGTTCATCGACATCCAGATTCTCTGCCTTTTGTTTCACATCATCGAAGAACTGATTGAATGCCTTTTCATTTCTTAATGTTTTCAGTGTGTCAATTGTCAGCATGGCCATTGATTGGCCTTCTGATGCAGACAGGTCCTGGTGCTGCAAACCTTTGCTCAGATTGTCAGTATGGCGCATCAATGACTGACCAAGCATGATGCCAAATAAAAAGTCAAATGATTTCATCTGTGCTTCAACACCTTTAATTCTTGCTCTCATGTCTGTGTCTTTTGATAAAACGTAAGACTTTTCCCATAAACTTTGAAGGACTTNTATTTGCATCGTTAGCGATTTAAGGTCCACTCAAAACACTTACATCAAGCTATCAGCTTACAATCACTTAAGGTTCATGGCAAGATTCGTCTTCAGTGTTGTTACGATGGTTAACAGTCATATCAGGACTTTTTAATTGCATGCAGCCCATCCAGTCCCATATTAGGTTTAGACACATGCACTAGCATGTCTATGAAACTTACCAAATTTGTGTCAGAAATTGAACCTAAACATGTCTACACAAAAGACACGGTTGTATCTCAATACTCTGATGTAATTACTGGTCTAGGAACTCCCACATGGGAATCTGACATTTGCATAAAACCCAATGCTGTTCCAATTATTCACCCACATAGACGTGCTCCTGCAGCAATAAAAGACATAATCAAAAAGAGTTAAGCATAATGGTTAAGGATGGTGTAATAACCATAGTTACTGAAATGTCCGAATGGGTCAAAAGTATGGTCACTGTTGAAAAGCCCAGTGGTGCTTTGCGGGTGTGTATTGACCCACACGACCTAAATGACGCTATAATGAGACCGCACTATCCATCAAGATCAATTGACGAAATTTCGCCTGACACGACTGGCGCTGTTGTTTTCAAAATTTGATGCACGTACAGACTGCTTTGTAAATTTAGAAAAAAAGCATATTTTTTGACAGTTTTCAATACTCAATTTGGGAGATAAAGGTATCTCAGACTACCATATGGGATAAACTGCGCACAGGACATTTTTGTTCGGAAAATGGACGAATGTCTTGAAGGTCTACAGGGCATCAAGGTCATCATTGTTTGTTGATGATATTGTTTGTTTTGGAAGTAACAGACTAGAAGATGACAAGAGTTTCGAAATATTGATGGACAGGTGTCGACAAATTGGTCTAAAGCTCAAAGAAGACAAAACTGAAGTCGGACAGACAGAGCTTCCATTTATTTTCATATACAGAAAATTAACTGAAAATTTATCCTTCAAAAGTAAGGACAATTCAGGAAATTTCATGTCCTCAGTCAAAGTCTGAACTTTAGACAAAACTTTGAATGGTAAACTATTTGAAAAGAGTCCACTGAGAAAAAGGACAGTATTTTCCGGTGGGACCCGGAGCAAAATGAACTTGATTGCGTTTTACTTCAAAACGACAAACCTGTCTGCTTTGCCTCAAAAGCATTGACGAATACAGAACCAAACTATATATGCGCAAATCACAAAAGAGCTCTACGCTGTGCTATTTGGCATGAACAAATTTCATCAAATGCCACATGTTGTAGTTGAAAGTGACCACAAAACACTTGTAAGCATAACAAGGAAAAGTTTGCTAGCAGCTTCGCCAAGATTGCAGAAAATGCTATTTCAATTGACGAAATATGACTATGAAATAGTGCATATACACGGAAACCAGATTCCAGTAGCAGATACGCTGATTTTGAGAAACAGTGCTATGAGTGATTAGAAAATCCAACTAATTAAACTCAAAATCGAATCTGACTCTGAAATGCAGTCACTAAAGCAAACAATTCTAAATTGTTGGCCTGAAAATAAGAATGCTCAACATGTTTTCTACCATATTGGATTTTTATAGATGAATTGTCATGCATTGATGGTTTATTGCTCAAGGGAAGAGATATTATCATTCCAACGGAACTTAGACAGTTGATATTGGACAAAATACATGACTCACACATAGGAGTCAAGAAATGCACACAATGGGACACGAAGTGTTATGTGTTTGCCAAATATGACAAACGACGTTCAAGACAAAGTTCTCAATTGTCCGATTTGTCTAGAGCACCGGAACAGTTACTCCAGGGATTCCAAACCAAATTCCTGAAGGACCGTGACAGGTTGTAACCGCTGACATATTTCACTGGAATGAATGATTGCAACTGACACTTTCACTGACAATCCCAACAATATCCCAAGTGACATACAACAACAACAGCAGCACCAAAAACAACATGCATCGTTACCAATTTGGCAAACGAAAGTAGCAACCGAATACAGACAGGGAAACCAAAATTATGTCACTAGATAGGGCAGAACATTCTAGCCACCTTAGAGAATAGACCTGTGAAATTAGTATACTAGTACATGTATTTCATATGCGCAAGTCATAATAGTCTCGTGCTGCAGCTATTTTGTGAAGGTATCAAAGTGTTAAGAAATAGGGTAAATAAACAAGTTTATTTGTCAAGTTTCAAGGTTCTTTTTTTTCCCGTAAGATAGCTATCTTGATGGTTATATTTCTACAGTGTTAATTGGATATATCAACAATGTTTATATTAGACTAGAACAACGCCGCAATCTGTGTCATTTCAGCGAGAACTTGAACAGTGTTATCAGGATGTCAACACTAACCGGCAGTGTGTGAGATTAATTATAAGTGCTGCACCAATAAACGTGTCTGTGAAACATTTGATACAGCTGGACACAAGATTGGTTATATTACCACCATTGGGATACAGATCACATATTTTCTCAGGAAAACATTTATTTGCAAAGAAAGTAGATGTTACATATTGCCAAGAAATAATTAAGGGACACTACTGTGTAATACTGAATACTCGATCCCGCAAGAGTAGTCTATCCTGTTAATATTGTATCTACATGATTATGCTTCATAGTTTGTTGAACACTTGTAGCTTTGATATGAATTAATAAACATCTTATTAATATGTTTATATTTTTATATTATTATAAATAAACATACGCCTTACGTTATAGTAATTACACCGGCTAGACGGTCTAGGCTAATCGACGATACATTTTCTTTTCAAAGTCTTATTCCACGATTAATACAGAATGAGTAAAGGCAGGGTTCCATGCGTATACGCGAGCTGACTGTGTTAAGTGAGGTTAGTTTGAACTGACTTTCCAAAATGGCGTCGTTTTGATGCTTTTTCTCTATAGAGTAACTTTTATTTTCATTCGTAAGCCACTTTATATTTATATTTCCTTAAAATGAACACTCCCTTTCGGCACTATGGTGATTGGGCTTCCCTCAGTTTTTTTTTCAAGATCGTAGACGTCGGAATAAAACAAGTTATTGGAGGACAACCGTCCACTAATTTGTTGTTTACTTACGTGACCTTCGAGTAATTTGATGTACTTATAACACTTTTGTCGTATAGTAGATAGTATATGCGAATGTGTATTGTAAAATATAACACAAATCATGATTATTAAATTTCTCGACGCGGTTTTATCTCTAAAAAATAATGTATTGCCTAAATATATTGTTTAACCCCCTTTCTAGAACTGATTTTCCGTTCAGTACATTTCGGGACCCATGCATGTGCCACATGAGTTTAAATGAAGAATATGACAGAAAAAATCCTTTAACAGCAGATAAAAACACATGAACCAAACACAGAAATGTACAGCTGATATATGTAGTGTTTTTTTTTAATAAAGTCTTCATGGACAGAATTTGTTTAAAAGTATGTCGTTAAATGGCATTGGTTTCAATAAACAGTTAGTTTGCAATTACAAAAACTATCCACAGATATGCATCTTCTAAGCTCGCGTCAGGTATTCCAAAATCGTTTCATGTTTTCAGAATCGTTATAATGGTAGTATTTTTGTCTTTTCAACCTTTTTAGTTTTTCATTACACCTATATTTCACGTGTATGTCATTGTTTTGTGTGTTTAACCGGCGTTGTAATTATACGTAATCTTTTTTTTTGATGGATGGGTTTCGAGGTACCTTTCGCTTTCTAGAGCGGTACACACCTTGTAACCTAACATAGGTATGAGCTGTGTTGGTCGCTTGCAAGTCAGGTACCAAAATATGCTTAAAAGAAAGTCATTTCCAAAAATGGGGTTCAACCATTATAATTTGGCATTAAATGAATTAATAGAGATAAAAACTCATCGAGAAAATACAATAATCGTTATTTATGTTATATGTTACTGTAAACAATTGCACATACTGTTTATTGTAAGAGAACATGATACATCGTATATCCAAAATCTGGAAGGCCAAGTAATTAAACAACACATTTGTGGACGGTTTTTCTTCAATAACTATTTTATTTCGACGTCTTTGATCTTGCAACAAAAACCGAGGGAAGCACGAAGACCGTTGAGCCGCAAGGGCATATTCATTGAAAAGAAATTACTGAAAAGGAATATAAATATAAAGTGGCTTAACGGGTGAAAATACACGATACCCCTTGTCAAAAAGCACGAAAACGACGCTATTTTGGAAGTCAGTTCCAAATTACCTCACTTAAACATCCCCCCTGCAAACCATGCTGACGGAAATTATTGATATATTCTTGTGTAAGGGGGAGAAATACGCATAAAAAGCCACAACTGAGTTACCTCCTCAAAACAGCAGCGCAACTCTCCTCGTTTTTCAAATACTAATTTTCGTTATACGAAGATTTAAACGGAATCAGTTTCGTGTTCTATTTTATAATAAGTACACAGAAAACGATGAAAAGAGGTCAATTTTGTTTTCGTATTTTTTTTTGTTTCGGTTATACGAAAATCGGAATATGAACTAATATGCGTTGATTTTCATGCATCGTTTTATCGAATGCAAAACGAAAAATAAAAATACGGTATATACACGGACCCAATTAACTAACAACAGTTCAGTGTACTTTTATGCCAAATGTACAGATTTATATTGACATATGAGTCGCTTTCTGACAAAACTGGGCATAATGCGTGTGCGTAAATTGTCATCCCAGATTAGCCTGTGCAGTCCGTACAGGCTAATCAGGGACCACAATTTCCTCTTTTATGGAATTATTCGTTTAAATGATGTCTCTTCTTAGCAAAAATCCAATTTAAGCGGAAAGTGTCGTCCCTGATTAGCCTGTGCGGACTGCACAGGCTAATATGGGACGACACTATACGCACATGCATTTTGTCCAGTTTTGTCAGAACACGACTCATATCATAAACGGGACAATTCAGTGATAATCTAAGGGGCTATTTTATTTTCATTATTTGACATTCAACGAGCAAATACAGCCAGTCTGAATTCAATTCAGTATACTTAATGCATGCATGAATCCTTTTTCCATTGATATCAGGGTGTGTTTTTACATCATTATATATTAATATATCCTTGATGACAGACTTTACTAGAAAACCTAAAAAGTAAAACCTTTACCATGTTTTCAAATAATTCCGACTGGGTAAGAAAGCATTATAACAACACAGTGTTTAATTTAGTGTCACACAAGAGATCCCATCGATCAATTTAGCATCAACCCATCATTTAAATTGTTTATCCGCTTATTATTATTATTATTATTTTTATGTCTCGTTGCTTTTGCATTTTTCATTAGTCTTGGCTTCTTATGATGAGCAGTTCAAAATATGTGTATATAGACAAGGCATGTTTGTGGGAAACTACCTTTGATATACATATTGATATACACACGAAGACGAGATCTTCTCGGTAAAACATGTAATTGCGTAATTTGCAAATGACTCATTGATTACGTATCTAAAATTTCGCCACCCTTTGAATTACAGATCCTATGCCTACGATGTTTAATAATTTTTATTTCGGTTTTATATTATCAATATAGATTGTTTCAGACATGCTCAAGCCACATCTTGCGTGTTACAAATAAAATTTATATGAAGTCCCGTTCATTTAGGAAAATTGCAGGCAGTCACGAATACGGTCAAATGTTTGAAACGACAATGTTTTGACGGATATTGAATAAAAGTGTTTATGTATCGAATGGTCGACTAAACAATAATCATACAACTTGTTGTCATTGATATTTGTGCAATGCATTGTTATAGTGCTTAAATAGTCTCATATTTCCGAGCGACATGCCTTTTTCGAAAAGCATGTGCTATCCAAAGCTATACAAAACCAAACATGATAACATTTATTGAATTAATGCAATCTGACAATACAAGTACCAACAAACCCTTTGCCATGTTTGTACATAAAGGATTTAGTCAAAGAAACCTGTATAAATAGTATTATGATTAATTGTGTATAATGTATTACCCAAACTTTACTTCTCGCTATTTTGAAGATTCGTCTTTGTTGTTTTTATGTTATCATTATAACATTGTAAAATAGATTCTAAATGCTGTAATCCAAGTGTCCTATATCTGTTCGTGTATTGATATTTTATAACCACTTATGAAATTCAATTCTGATCATAATTTCATTCTTTTCTATATGTTACTATGTTTTGAACATCTATACTCATGGACTTTACTACTTATGCAATAATTAAACAAGTTCTTCAATATTTTGTATAGAACATACACATACATTTGACCATAACATTCCTACAAGATTATGATATGTGAACACTTGGAGTACTATATACAAACAACAACAGCAACAACATTTATTTCAGCAATAAAGCTTACAATAAAGCTTCTAGTCTACAATAGTGGATATTTAAATACTTCTGGTTCAGATGACTGTATTTATAATTTGATAAAGGATGAAGCAAACTATTAATGGTGTTGAACTTAATTAATAGAGTCAAATCTGAAGATTTTACGTGTTTATTTATAAATTGTTCGAATGTAAAACTTCAGTGTTGATATATTTTCCAAAATGCTAATCCAAAAAATGTTTATTTAATAATTGATAAAATGTAACATTTTACTATGGATATGCTTTTGACATAAGGAAAAAAAGCTTATATATTTAATCATTATTTACACAAAGTAATGCTAAGTGTGATAAAGTTCCCATAGTATCGTCCAATTCATGCGTTTGACAAATAATATACTTTTTCTTTTAAGTATGTATTACAGAAACGTGTATGAAAGACAAAAACACGCAAATATATATCCCATATACATTATAGACAGAAACATGTACGTGTTTATTTATCAATTGTTTGAATGTAAAACTGAAGTATTGATACGTTTCCAAAATGCTAATATGAAAAAAAAATGAAATGATCATTTATTAATTGATAGAATGTAAATTTGTACTATGGATATGTTTTTGACATAAAAAAAGCAAGCTAATATATTTGATCAATGATTTACGCAAAGTAATAAAAAGTGTGATAAAGTTCCCATAGTACCGTTCGATACATGCGTTTAACAAATAATATATGTTTTTTAAGTATGTATTACAGATACTTGTATGAAAAACAAAAACACGTGAATATAAATCACATATACATTTGAGACAAACAAAAGCACACATATATAATGTTTTATATAGCAAGATTTTATTTTTGTATAATAGACAAGATGGGTAAATAGGAAGTCTGTAGCTCAAAATGTTTGTGATGAGTCAAACGTAAGATTCCAAAACGTGCGTCGTCGACTAATAATTATAAATAAATCGCACTTTGGTCAATATGAAAACCTGCATCTGTATGTCTTGCAAATATAGCTCAATGTCATTTAGAAAGAGAGAAAATCAGATCGGAGAAGATCTCCCGTTGGAATAATCAGAGGTTGCTATTACAAAAATAGTTAGACCATATTCCTAAATGTTTTACACGAAGTTTAATCTCACTATACATTGACCTCAAAACGGATAGTAATTTCCCGTCAATTCCTAAATTTAGTACCTTGCACCAAAGTCTGTTCCTATCTTTATGCTTCCGAAAGTCAGCAAAGCAGCAATATATTTGTTTCCTATAAGTTAGTTGTCTCTGTTCTAACGAGTGCAACATAAACACTGGGTCTATGTAACCGTAATTGTTTTTGAAGCCAAATAGGGTATTCGTTAAAATCGAATTTTCATCTGCCCATAACTTTAAGTCGTTCTTTCAATTCTATTGTAAACAATTTAGAGTAACAGCTTGTTAGTAATGCTTTATGCGTTTATTTATGCATTTGTTTTAATTTTAAATATGAATAGACGGCAATACTGACCTGTTGTCCCCAAATAACAATCGAAATATGAAATTCGACATAACTCATGATATAGCCGAGTTCGAACAATGCAATCCTGTATATATAAATTATGAAGTATCTTTTGTACAAAACAAATACATTTGTATTACGGCCTATACCGTTTATGAACGTTTATTGAAAGACAGTGAAACGTTAAATACCAGTAAAGCATATACAATACGATATCCAACACTTTTGGCCAATGAGCCTTGTTATTCGAAACCCAAGAGCGATACAGTTTATTATTAAATCCGATAGCTTATCCAATACAAGTGCGAGTCGTGTTTCAGTGGCTGTAGCAGCTAACAATACAAGATCGGTTGGTCGTGTTGCTGGATTAGTGTTAATGGGACGGATGCTTTGGTGGTAGACTAGCTCTGTTACGTCGGTTATCGGCTTGTTTTTCGTGGTGCTCGGTGGATGCGAATAGATGAGTAGCACTGTTACCTTCTTTAGGTATGTATTATAATTTATTTATTTCGATTAAATATAAAGTAACTGCTTTGTTCAATTAGCAAGTATTAACTATGCTATTCAATTCTGAATATTAGACATACAAACGCGATTGTGCAGGCTGGTCTTGAGCTATGCTAGCCGTATATGGCATAAGACCCATTTTCGCATGACGTGGTTCATTTTGTCCCCTATTAAATATCGCATTCTGATTAATAGTACATTCTAGCAGTTTTTCTGATATTGCTGTGTAAGGAAACAGGCATTGCCGGTAAACGATTAATTGTATGAAATTAAATTATTTGTATGTATTATTAACATTACTAGTAATAATGTAGTCAGCTTTACACATTGTCTTGTATTCGTATTATTACATATTTTAATCGATCGATATACATTATTTTAATCGATCAACATCAGTTTGATGAACAGAACAACATACACTGTCAATGCTAGTTGAACATGTGCAATGGTTGTTATTTGATGGTTATTGTAAGTCAAATGTATCATATTTGTGTCGAGAATTCAAGAACTTCGAAGCAGTATTTGTAACTATTTTAGATTGCAGTTATGGCACAACGAACTCTTTGTTGTATTCAGACAAAATGTGTTGCGTTCTGAGAAAACTGGGCATAATGCTTGTGCGTAAATTGTCATCCCAGATTAGCCTCTGCAGTACGCACAGGCTAACCAGGGACGACAATTTCCGCTTTTATGGAATTTTTCGTTTAAATGATGTCTCTTCTAAGCGAAAATCCAGTTTAGGCGGAAAGTGTCGTCCCGGATTAGCATGTGCGGACTGCACATGATAATCGGGGACGACACTTTACGCACATGCATTATGCCCAGTTTTCTCAGAACGCGACTCATATATCATGTGTTCACAAATTGATATTAGCGTTGAGTTACTCTTGTAAATTAAATCATTCATGTCAAAATGTGATTCTTGTGTATGGATATTCTTGATCGAAACTATAAGTTATCATTGGAAAGTAAGACATATTGTTAAAATTCATGCCTGTTAATATTTCAGTGCGTATTATTCTGTCATGGCTCCCTTTTGAATTATAAGTTATTTAAATATCATATAATATGATTGCTTTAACCGTTGTTTACCTCTTAGGTACTTTGGGAGGTATTCCAGACGAACGAATACAAGTTAGTGATACCTGAACAAAACTTCGCGAAATGGACCCCGATTACTCGTCGGTAATAACAAAAATGGAGAATTCTTCGGCGTCCAATACTTCCTACAGAACCGTTTCTTCTCTTGTTGAAACCAAAGGATTCTATGACCATCCAGAAAACGTCGTGGTCCTGTTAGTGAGTGTTTGTGGCATCATCGCAAACGCTTGTTCCATCCTAGCAACGGCACACATTCCACGAGACAAATGGACCACTTACAACAAACTTATTATCAATTTGGCTGTCTCTGACATTATTGTAGTCACAAATGTTTGCGTTAATCACATATCTGTTACACTCATGGACAATAACGTTTGTTTGGGTATGCTATCTACGGTGTTATTTAACATTGGATTGACGTCAACACTTTTTAACCTGCTTCTAATGGCTGCGGACCACTTCTTAGCTATCATGTACGCGCTGAGGTACGATTACCTTATGTCAAACTTTCGTAGCAATGTCGTCATTCTATTTGTCTGGATCATCAGCGTACTGGTATCTGTGCTTGAAATATTTGTAGTGCTTGCTGATATAAATGTGAAATTCGACGCAGATATTTGCATTAATATTCAATCAAACAAGAAGATTTACTACGAATTTGTCATTGTGATATTTATATTCGTGGCAATGACCGCGCTGCTCGTGATTTACACACGAATTTGCATTCAGGTGCGATGCCTTGTTCGACAGGATAGACTATGCCAACGAACGGAGTCACATTCATACAAAGCCGTCAAAACAACCTTTCTTATAATTGGAACTTTTGCGCTGTGTTGGTGTCCGTTAGGGACCTACCATCTGTGGGTTTTCTTCGTTGACGAAGACGCCTTGAATAACATATCAAATGAGATGCTTGTTCGAGTAAACGCGGTACTTTTAACATTCATGCTCTCTAACACGATATGGGATCCTTTGATATATGGAAAACGAAGATCGGAAGTGCAATTGGGATACAGGCGACTTTTCGTGAAGCTGTTTTGCAGGAAATGGTCAACTTTAAACGGCAGAGGACCTAGACGCAATAGAGCCAGGTTTATGTCCGACACCGTCCAAATAACGGATGAAACTGTTACCATGGATAATTATTTTCTGAGGAGGGATTCAGTAATTGTCAATTGACAGTTTACAATGAAACAATCGAGATCATAATAGTCCGGGAGTGTGTCGTGTTCTGAGAAAACTGGGCATAATGCTTGTGCGTAAATTGTCATCCCAGATTAGTCTGTGCAGTCCGCACAGGCTAATCAGGGACGACAATTTCCGCTTTAATGGAATATTTCGTTTACATTATGTCTCTTCTAAGCAAAAATCCAGTTCAGGCGGAAAGTTTCGCCCCGGATTAGCCTGTGCGGACTGCACAGGCTAATCTGGGATTATACTTAACGCACATGCATTATGCCCAGTTTTTTCAGAACACGACTCTGGTTTGATATTTTCTCTGGAAGACAGGAGCACCCGTCGCGTGTGTTCATGCGCATAAGGCAGTGGAAGTTGAACTCACAGGTTTGAGAGTATATTCGAATGTTCAGCCTTTTATTTCACTGTATGGATATATGTAAAAAACACACTCTAACTCATAGAATCATAAAATAGTTTCATATGTATGTATTTAGTGTTTTGATAGACTTTTGAAATTACGTGTGTTCCGTTTAAAGAGATCTACCACTAAACTGTGTGACTTGGCGATGTCTTATTGTCTTTGTGTTTTAAAACAAACACTTATCCATATATGTGTCGCGTTCTGAGAAAACTAAACAAAATGCATGTGCGTAAAGTGTCGTCCCAGATTAGCCTGTTCAGTCCNTTTTTTTTTTTTATCTATGGCCGTTTTTATTATGATTTTACAAAACTGTGAATAAGTACCTTTAAATGTTTAATCGTGACACTGCATACGTTATAACAATGTGTATATACTTTCAGCTGCACATTTTATCATTTATAACAAGAAATGTTATCAGCTAATTAGATTATACAATTACGCACTTGATTTGTTTTAAATTGACATTTATGCAAATATTGTTGGCTATAATATGTTTGTTGCACGTTTGACTGCTGAAAACCTGTTTCTGGTTTTGTTTATCCTGTTGTTCATGTTGTTCTAAATTGTATCACATGGTCACAATGCTGATTTTCCCAATAACTTATATGATTCTACACAGTACGACATAAATACCAGAATTCGTTCTTGAAGTTTGAACAGCCTGACCTACAAAGTGTGTTATGTAGTGCACCGTGTTTCAAATGGTTAGTGGTCAAATGGCGTAGTTCTATACTTAAACGTCGATAAATAAAGCAGTCTGTCTGTATGTTATGAAGATATATTTATTAGAAACAGTTATTCAAATAGGCTAAAGCAAAGGCTGGGTATCAACTATTTAGGAAATACCATCGAATAAGACTGATAAAATAGAAAAGAATCTAAATAACCCAAGTAGTAAACCAGTACTGCAACTCAAATATACTTGTAATTATCTTTAAGCTTTATATTGTTTCTCAGTCATAAACTATTTATTTTTTCCATTAAACATGTTTGTGCGTCATAAACGTTACGACAAACAAACCTATATTCTGTGTCAAGTAAAAAAATCTTTAATTGTGGAAAAATGGAAGACAAAACCCCATTCTTCTTCTTTAAATGGATGTTTTCTGAGACACTGCGAAGGGGCTATTATCTCTGCCCAAGAAAACATAAGTCAGTTACTACTTAGAGATTTTGCATGAAAATCACGTTTGCGACGAGATCGCGAATGTAACCTTATTTTACCGTTAAGTGCATTTGACTAAAATCTAATTGGAAAGCATTATGTATTACATTAATGACAATTTTATTCTTATCATCATTGAATGGTAACCGGGAGTAAACATTTTGTTTATTTTGTTTTAACCATATAATATGAGTATTATGTAAAACATGATAAAAAGGAACGATACTTGTGAAGTTGAAATAATCAACGATTGTGTGGGCCGTGTATAAATGCATTATTGCATTAAAAAAAAGATCGTGAAAAAAAAAAGCTTTTAAATATCAGTTTCTGGACGGTCATTCACAATAATCTTCCAAACCCAAAGCCCTAGTTGTAATACAAAAATTATTGACGCGCATAAGTAAACTATTTTTGTTAGGTATATTACGTCTCACATCTGGCATAAAATTGTATACATATAGTTGAATTAAATATTCAAACTATTGTGACGTAATTGCACATTGTTCTTATGGGACACACAGAAACAAACACAGTTTGTTTTTTTCTTTTCATCGCGATTTATTTCTGTTGAATATTTTCTAATACAACGCTTGCTAATGTTCGTGAAAATCAATCTAACAGCGCGGGGCCATATGGCCCTGCTACACAAGAAAGTTCAAGTTCTCTCGTCACTGGCTAAACGTGGACTCCCTCTCTACCCAAAAATAAAATTGCAAGACAACACATCCGGCCTTAAACCATTGTGATTGGTTATTACAACGATAATGCTCCGCCCCTATGTAGGCAGGAAGTAGACAGATGTTATAATCAATTATTTAAACTTCATTACATATCATATCTGAACTGGCATCTGTTATGTACCACCCGGGGAATCAATTATTTAAACTTCATTACTGGCATCTGTTATGTACCGCCCGAGGCAATCGTCGACCTACAAGCCAAATGGTTGGNCAAGTTCCACGTGGCTTGTTCCGTTGCAACTACAATGTCATTTACCGGTAAGGACAAGACGCTGACGGAAGAGGTGTACGGCTGTGTTTACAAGATTCCGTGCAAGAATTGTGAAACTGTGTATATTGGAGAAACAGGTCGCAAACTTGGTACTCGGATCAATGAGCACAAAAAAGACGCTAAGAACGCCCCATAAGTTTTCACGCGGTCGGGAAGGAAACAATCGGAAACAATAGAACCCTCCAGTGCGGTTACGAACCATATAGCTAGGCACAACCATGTCATTGACTGGGAGGGGGTGAAAGTGATGGATAGGGAAAACAACACCGCACAACTTAGGGAATCGGAAGCGATATCGAAGGAGAGACGGGTGATGAACAGGGACGAGGGGGGCTACCAACTGAGCCCCATCTACAGGCCTTTGTTTACTGCTGGGAACCAGTCCGGCAGTAAGCCCGCCCTGTGACGTTCACTTCTCGCGAAGTCACAGTCTGATGAAGATTCACCAATGGTGGATCGAAACTGTCACGGTATGTGAAATAAACTCTTGGAATGTACATATAAACTGTTCAATAAGCATGCTATTGGTATTCATACTACACGCCGAAAGGCAGATTGTCCAATCTAAATGCTGATGTTTTTTCTCTGAATAGACAACAAACACATTTGTTGTTGTGACAATTTTCAATAAAGACCTAGAATAAATAAACACATGCCTTTGAATAGATCAGCGTTAACAGCGCACCACGTGTGTTTAAACACATGTTGGTGATATCGCTGTCGGTATACATTATACGTGAATTGTTACTTGTTTTGGTATAAAGATTTCGTCGAAAGTCAGTTATAAAATTAAATGTTAATATTATGAAGCGGTCCTTGTTAGAACATATGATTTTTTTCACATTGAATTCACCACTGTCACAAGCTTGTACAAAACTGAAAATATTTCGCTGATTGAACATACATTTACTAGAGAATAGAGAACAGAACAGAATACTGGTATTAATTCCTTATATAAAATCTATGGATTAGATGATTTACTAGAGAGAAAGACTCGTTCCTTGCTTTACATTCGCAAACAGCTTTCTTTACTATTCAAAGTTTATATACAATTTAATGATGATTGAACATATAAAAATAATACTTATAACTCCGCATTTCACCCGGATACAACAGTTTGTTTGTTAGAACGTTACACATGTAGCTTTAAAAGTGCATATCGTTTTAACAAGGGTCAAACTTGTCACACAACCAGGTTTAGAAAAATATATATTTATAACTAGAGCTTTGTCACAGACGTGACGTATACCCCTACATGTTGCATTGACACAGACTATTTTGCATGCTGTCTTCACTAAACAAAAGAAGCTTATTTATGGCGATTTTTAACAAATATTATGCCATTATAATGTATGACCATTTTGACCTTTGAACTCAAGAATTCTTCCGCATGACACGAAGTCCAATGACTGTAAACAAAATTAATGTACAGAGTCATTTTAAAATCTCACAATGAATGACATAGTTATGGCCCGGAGAAGCTCATTTATGGCCATGTTTGGCTTTTGAACTCCAAGTGTGACCTTGACCTTGGAGATATCGACATAATTCTTTCGCATGACACACCGACCAATGATTGTGAACCAAGGTACCGAGTAATTTTAAAATCTCACAATGAATGACATAGTTATGGCCCAGAGAAGATCATTTATGGCCATGTTTGACCTTGTATCTCAAAGTGTGACCTTGGAGATATCGACGTTATTCTTTCGCATGACACACCGTCCAATGATTGTGAACAAATGCACCGAGTTATATTAAAATGTCACAATGACATAGTTATTGCCCGGACAAGATCATTTATGGTCATTTTTGACCTTTGAACACAAAGTGTGACCTTGACGTTGCATATATCGACGTAATTCTTTCGTATGACACACCGTCCAATGATGGTGAACAAATGTACCAAATGATTTTAAAATCTCACAATGAACAACATAGTTATGGCCCGGACAAGCTAATTTATGGTTATTGTTTACCTTTGAACTCAAAGTTTGAACTTGACCTTGGCGATATCGACGTACTTCTTTCGCATGACACACCGTCCAATGATGGTGAACAAATGTAGCAACTAATTTTAAAATCTAACTATAAATGACATAGTTATGGTCCGAACAAACTTGTTCCGCCCGCCCGCCGACATTCACCAATCTAATAACCAGTTTTGTTTCCTTCGGAAAATTGGTTAAACAATATATAACGTAATCGGTTGTCAAGCAAAGCGTGGAGGTCGTATTACGTCAGCACCGAATTCACATTACTCTTATTGATGCCTGTATGTCAACTGCTGGGCGTATTTATGGTTGTAACGCTGTTCAGAATGTCAATCTCGTTTTAAGCGAAATTTACAGCTTATAATTATAATTGGCTGTAAGTTCTTTTATTGCTCGAAAGAATTGAACCTGCACTTTTTAAAACAATATCTTACTTTTTTTGGCCTATAACAACCATTAAATTATTATTTCGGTTTCTTCGCGAATTGCAGGCCGATGCACTAGCGCCAGTGTCGTCATGGGTGTTTTATTTGTACAGCACAATGTGAACAGTCAGATCTAATCTATATCATCTAATAAGCGAGCACAAAATAGATAATATTATGAATAAGAATAACATATTTACTATCATGGCGTTAATAGTCTATTATTTTAAGGTCACTCAATTATAAATGTTGCTCTTAACTGGGAGGTCGGTGTGTTATATCTACGTCGTCATAAACGGAGACGGTCGGGTTCCATTAAACTCTGTTTCTCACCAAGCTTAGTGTAATTGAAAATCAAAAGCGTAGATCCTTTGTTAATAACTATGTTTTCTTCTGTTTTTCTTGTCGTTTGATACTTTCTAAATGTCATTATTCACAAACCTTTAACAGACCATATTAAGTTGTTAACAAAGTTTTACTGTCACTCGAAGCAGTTAACAATACACCGAGTACAATATATTCAGAACGTTCTAACAATTCATATATTTTAAACAAACAGACGTACATTTACAATCATTTCTAAATAATACCGGTATTTAAATTGTAAAAGACTTAACCAGTTAAAAAAGGGAATAAATAGGGCCCTATTGTCTTCGTTATTTTGTATAAATTGTTTCACATGGTACAGAGAATCGGTAATAATGATTGATCGAAACAATAATACGATGACGCGTTGATCATGCCCTAAGGGAATCTGAAATGAATGCATACGGATAATTATTCTCTCGTCATTACAGTTGGGTAATAAGTAAGTCTATATTTGCGGTTTCAATATTAATTTTTAATGAGTTTCATTATTGCATCCTTGTTCAACATTGAAAGAATTGTCGAAGCGTTCTGCTCAATTAAGTTTCAAATCAAAAAGCTCATTATTTATACAACAATGTGTAATTTGTATGTGGTACTCGTTGGTCTTTTTTAATTAAGACCCGTTTCAATCAATATAATCAATATTATTGTCGTATGTTAAATAGCATTTATTCGATTTGTTTTCATATTCAAGAAATTATATTTGTTCCTTAACTCATTTAAACAATTGAATACTATACACCTTGTGTACCTTGTACACTTTTGTATTTGGATTGCGTTTAGAGGAATCACAATCTACATACAAGTTTGTTTTCGCATCTTCGTAATTTGGATTACAAGCGCCAGAACTACATATATACCATATGCAACATAGAAGTAACCATAACATTTTAGTTTTACCGATTTCAATGCGTTGTTATAGAATTCTAGGTCGGTAATATGTTCACGAGACACGATTTTAGACTTTTTTCAGTGACTATTTTGCGACCGTTGTTTCATTGGTCGGGGATAACGCAAATTAAAACAACAAAGCTTTGCATGTACTTAAAATACCAAATGAAAAAAGTTACTCACCAAAGATGAATAGCGATATAGCATCAAAACATCTGTGCAATCTGTCAATTCCATTTTCTTTTCGTTTGTGTATTCATCGAACATCTAAATGTATTGAATTTGTCTGTCTGTCGAGGTTATTGGGCTTAGAATTCGCAATTGAAATCAAAGACCACGTCACAGCAACCGACTGACATATTAAAATGGTGGATAGGCTCTCAAAGACAGAACGTTGTTGACAAACATGTCATCATCTGTCGGCATGAATTATGTGTTTCTTATAGCCTCGTCCCGTCTGTTTTTGCGAAATATTCTGTTTGCCGGAAATTGCATTCTTTCAGTCAGTTCCGATAATACACGCCTTTTCAGGACCTTATAGTTGTTGGGAAGTGTATGGTATACACGATATGTTTTGGTTCTGGTACGATTTTAATTGTCGAAGCATTACATAAATTTACATTTTAGTGAGTGACGCGACATCGATAAGCTACCAACCAAATAGTTTTACATTTTTATTCAAGGCTTTACCATCGTATGTTTAAGAAATAATTTCCAGATCAGTGTTGGTTATTGCCGTAGTAACCAACGTATTATAGCTCTGATGCGTGTCAATTACACCACGAGGGCGAACGCCCTTTTGTTCTTGATAACAAGAATTGGAACAACAAACCGATGGTTATAAATGAAATAACAGCACTTTTCGGTTCTACCACAAATGCATATATTATTCGTCTGTATTTAATCATATCATTAGAACCAATTTAATATATACTCTGCCTTTTTTTCATGGAAAAACATACGCGCATTCGCTTCCGTGACGTCAACAATTCAACATGAGTTTGGCTTCATTCATTACATGTAACATTTAGCGAAACATCAATTTGACGGAATATTAATTTTTAAAATACAGTAGAAATATTATGCTCATAAAGGTATGTTAATAAAAGGTTAACAAAAGTTTGCTGTATCACGCTTATTTTCCTTATTTGTCGTGATAGAATCGCATTGTTGAATGTGTTTGTTTCGAATGACGCTCTCAAAACACATTAATTATTTTTCATAATATTATGTCGTTTAAAACGGATATTTAGTATTTCAAAAATTATTCACCCTTCAGTTATTTTTGTACAAAAGCCTTTGTCCTGGCTCAACGTTTTGAGTTATTGTGTAGTTCTAAATTATGTATGATCTTCACGACATAAGGATACATTTTGGTTTAACGAAAAAGGATACATATACTATTTATTATTAATATTGCTTTTAGTGAGTTAAATAGAAATACCGGTAGTGTAGATCATTGAATTTCGTAAATTGAATTTAATGTTTTGATATGTGTTAATCGACAAGAAATATAATACGTAGCAAATGGCCATTGAGAACGTAACGTACGCGTTATAGTGGATAGTATAGGAGCGTTAGACTGGAGGTGATGTATGGCTGGCTTTCTGAAATGAACACTTTTGTCCACGTCTGGTCGCCGATGGCAACAGTGGCAGGCTATTGACGAAAACCACTACAGTTTTCCAGGTCTTGTCGTCTATTGTCACAGAAGTTGGCAATTTTAAATAGCCAACAACAGTGGCTTTAGACATCCATACGCGTGTTAAGTGGATGTTTATCGAGTGCAAACGGATACTCCCATATGGTTAGTGCTTAATGTGAAGCACATCGGTTTCATGTCAAGCTTAAGACGAGTTAGTAAGATAGTGTTGATATGGAAATGGAACCTGCGACTCTTGAGCTTTTGTGTTTTCAAATACTAGTTTCCACCTACTTTGCCATCTACAAAGCAATAGACAACTAGATATGGCGCCTGATGCTGCTATTTTGATAGCTAATTACATGACGACAAAGCCCGGTGGTGAGGTGCTATTTAAAATTCAGAACGTTGATCTGAAATTTGATAATATTAATGCATATATAATTGGTCAAGTATTGATATTAATTTATAAAATAGATTTATTTGTTTTTAGAATTCCATATCAAACCTTGGCATTTTGCGGATAAGTGGTGTGCAGCCTATTTTTTCTATAGAATCTTCGCGTTTGGACGTAGTAACAATCTCGTGTATGGAAATGAGTTCGATTCTTGAATTCATGATGTACTACAACACAATAACACACACTCTTACATAAAAAATAACACATTCACGCAATCAGAATAGTAAAACGCAATCACTACCTGATATTGACAGCAAACCAAAGACAAAATAAAACAAGAAATATATATTTTAGCCTCGCTCTGTGAAAAGGGGGTTTAATGCATGCGCGTAAAGTTTCGTACCAGTTTAGCATTTGCAGTCCGCATAGGCTAATCAGGGACGACATTTTGCCCTTTTATTGTATTTTTCGTCTGAAGTAAGACCCTTCTTTACGAAAATCCAGTTTAGGCGGAAATTGTCTTCCCTGATTAGCCTGTGCGGGATGCGCAGGCTTATCTGGGACGACATTTTACGCACATGCATAAAACCCCCTTTTCCACAGAGCGAGGCTCATTTTATTTTATAAAAAAAAGTTAGTCGGCGTATGTAATATTTTTTCTGCTCGCAAGACGGATAAATTAATTTCGAACTAACATGTTTTTTAAACAATAAAACTAAACGACTCTATTAGAGTAACACACACTACTCCAATAACTGAATACAAGTTATAGCTCTTGAAATAATATAACGTATATATAAAACTCGCTCTGTGAAAAGGGGGGTTAATGTTAGCCTTTTGGACATCTGTAATGTTAACCTTAGGGACATCTGTAATGTTAAACTTTGGGATATCTGTAATGTTAACCTTTGTACCATCTGTTATGTAACCTTTGGGCCATCTGTAATGTTAACATTTTGGCCATCTGTAATGTTAACCTTTGGGACATCTGTAATGTTAACCTTTGGGCCATCTGTAATGTTAACCTTTGGGCCATCTGTAATGTTAACCTTTGGACGGACCATCTGTTATGTTAATCATTGGGTCATCTGTAATGTTAACATTTGGGACATCTGTAATGTTAATCTTTGGGACTACTGTAATGTTAACCTTTGGGCCATCTGTATTGTTAATCTTTGGGACATCTGTAATGTTAACCTTTGAGACATATGTAATGTTAACCTTTGGGCAATCTGTAATGTTAACATTTGGGCCATCTGTAATGTTAACTTTTGGGGCATCTGTAATGGTAACGTTTGGGACATCTGTTATGTTTACATTTGGGACATCTGTTATGTCAACCTTTGGGACATCTGTTATTCTGATCTTTGGGACATATTAATGTTAACGTTTGGTCGTCTGTTATGTTTACCTTTGGGACATTTGTAATGTTATCCTTTGGGACATCTGTTACGTTAAACACTGAGACATCTGTGATGTTATCATTTGGGACATCTGTAATGTTAAACTTTGAGACATCTGTAATGTTAATCTTTGGGACCTCTGTAATGTTAACCTATGGAACATATGTAAGTGTTAACCTTTGGGACTTCTGTAATGTTAACCTTTGGGACATCTGTTATGTTAACATTTGGGACATCTGTTATGTAAACCTTTGGGGCATCTGTTATGTTAACATTTGGAACATCTGTTATGTAAACCTTTGGGACATCTGTTATGCTAATCTTTGGGCATATGTAATGTAAACGTTTGGGTCATCTGTTATGTCTACCTTTGGGACATCTGTAATGTTATCCTTTAGGACATCTGTTACGTTAGACACTGAGACATCTGTTATGTTATCATTTGGGACTTCTGTAATGTTTACCTTTGAGACATCTGTAATGTTATCCTTTGGGACATCTGTTACGTTAACCTTTTGGACATATGTGATGTTTATAATTGAGGCATCGTTTGTTTTAATCATTGGAACATATGCGGTGTTACCAATTGGGATATCGATGGTGCTCACCATCGGGTCATCAGTTGTGTTAACAAATGGTATATTTGTGCTGGTAATCAAAAGGTCATATGCTGTGTTTGGGACTTCACATGAGGCAGAATAAGTTGACATCGTAAAACCCGCTGAAGTAGTATATTGTTTAAAAGAATGGGTAATTATAGTATTAGATGTCGTCAAAGTTGTATCTTTGGCTGAAAATGAATGAAACTGTTTATGCTGATTTTCACACAAACACATCTCTCCCCCACACACACATCTTACTGCATATATAGAAGAGTCGCACATTTTGTTTGCCTGGCTTTTGAAGGTGAACTTAAACTTAAAATAGGAGGCCTATATTCAAATACATTTTGCAAATGTTGTATTTTGTTTATTACATGTGTGCTAGAATTTGTGTTCAGACCATCAGATGTGTATTTAGATTGACGTCGCCGTTCCGGTACGTAATATCTGGCTTAGCTTAATAACAATTCTCATGATGCCAGTCGGTTGATTCAACGCTGACGCTGTAATTGTCAGCTTAAACACGTAACGCGGTTGTTTTCATTGTTATTACAGGAATATATAAGTCATAAAATGTACCGGAGAGTTGATATCACTATTCTAGAGCAACACTCTTACTTTTATGTTTACATAGTTTCAAGTAAAACTTTGCGAACGAGGCACTTTGTAAAAAACATTTAACATTTTATTTCAACTTCAAGAACAATACAACTAGCACGTTATTTTAAAGCAAATATGCATTGGTTGTGATATAATATCAAGTTTAATTTAAAACTGATCATAGACATTAATTTTTGTATGAATGGCGCATCAATATTTTATAGGTACACGAGTTGACAAAACATAAGTTACCTTCTACAACAAATATATGTTCGTTTTAGAATATGCTTTTCCACCTTGTTTAGTACATTTTATTTTGATTAAACATAAAGTTTTCGACGGTATAATAACGTCATGACTGTATTAGTTTACGAACCAGAGAAAAGAAACAGTGGAACATATAGGTAATATTCAACGCTTTATTGCATTGTTTGAACATAGAATTACCAAATCTAAATTTATATGAAAAGCACAACTCCAGAAACAGGTAAGACATAAGTATAAACACTCCCTAGTCTTTATACAAGTCACATATTGTTCCCTATAAACAACTATAAAGCATACAATAGAACAAATTACTGCAAATTATAAGTATTAAATATACCGTTAATGTCCATAATCCTCAGCACAAACATTCCTATACAGACAGGAAACATGACTACTTTAGACGAAATGCGTGTCGACTGCTATCTTAACACTCGAGAGCCAGTAAGGAATTTAGAAAGGAAGTTTTCAACAAATAAAGTTAATACTTTTAGAATGGAAACGAAACTTAAATTAATCAATCAAACATCATATTGTACAAGAAGTTTAGATTTTTATTAAAATTACGCGTGAACCAAATCAGCATGTTTAAGTCTCACTTTCACATACTCGAAACGTCTTCTAATGTTTACTTATCAATGTTATAAATAAATACCAGTTACGTACACATACAACCTTTTTAAAACAATGTTCGATTGTATCGTTGTTTATCTACCAAAAATCATCGTTTGGAGTTCTGATGTTAAGGACTTTACCGATAGGGGCGTTATCCACAATGATTGTTGATTAATAGCCCCACATCAGTACAAACATGCATTGCTTATGGACATATCGATAACGATAGTGCGATAGATAATTCGTTTCTAACATCATTTTGTTAGTAAGCATGTCATTTTATTAATAACGTTATCTTACTATGATGTGTTCTAGTTGGGGACTTTCTTCCGCATTGTTTTCGAATAATTTTACAACGCTAATATTTATATATTCCCGTATACAAAATCTTTCTTAATAAATATGGATTATTTCTTGAAATATTTACATTTTTTGTATTATTGAAGTAATAACCACGTTTATATACCACGTTTATATATTATTATCATTCACTAAGTTCGATCACATAGAGCGACCGATGGGTAATTATTCCTTAATCACACATGCAAATACGCATACAAAACACAAACAAAGAACTTGTCCGTAATTGGAAAATTACCTTGGAACGAATAATTCAACCCAAGAAACAATAATATCGTCACTCTTGCACCGCATAGATTAGATCCATCATATGTGTACTATGTGATGTTTGCATAAACAATGTAATGGTTTATGAACTCGCTTAAATTACGACCTCTCGGAATATGTTAATGAGAGCCCGTATTGTAATAAAGTGAACTTGTTATTTGTTCTGTGCCGCTCAAATCGTTCTGTGGATTATTATAGCTAACAGTTCCTTCCACAGAATCAAAATTTCTGTCAAGTACACAGTAACTCTCATTTCTTTCATTTCTGTCAATCATGTCTTCATAATTCTGTTCTTGTCTTTCTTCGATATTTTGATTGGCTTGGCCTTCTGTCAATGTGATCTTGCCGCAGGGTAATACTCCTCTGAAAATGATTATATGTGTCGTGTTCTGAGAAAACTGGGCATAGTGCTTGTGCGTAAATTGTCATCCCAGATTAGCCTGTGCAGTCCGCACAGGCTTATCAGGGACGACAATTTCCGCTTTTATGGATTTTTTTCTTTTAAATAATGTCTCTTCTTAGCGAAAATCCACTTTAGGCGGAAAGTGTCGTTCCGGATTAGCCTGTGCGGACTGCACAGGCTTATCTGGGATGACACTTCACGCACATGAATTTTGCCCAGTTTTCTCAGAACGCGACTCATATATGAACTACAAATAACATAAACGATATCAGCACATTATACAAAACCATATATTATATGTTTCATGGATCGGCGGGCTCTTTGCGATGACTTTTTTGTGTGTGTCGGTGCATCTGCTACTACAATATAACCATATATTGGAAAGTCAGCGTGAGCGATACAAAAATGATATGGAACTGTAGGTCGGACTTCCTTCTGCATTTGTCTATGCGCTGAAATAAAGACAAATACTGATCTGACAAGCTATTTTGCTTACAATCCCATATGATGTGTCGTCAATATCTACAATATATCGGTGTGACGTCACTTTAACATTTAAAGGCCTAACGACTAATAGACTAATGCAAAAATCAGGAAGCTCAGATAAAAGCCTCGACTAAAAAATGCTAGTTTTAAGATGCTCACGGGCTGACCAAATGCCGATGTCAAAGATAAGACCGTCTGGACATGCATCGAAGACAATGTTTACATGTTATCATTATATTAATCAAATTAAAATAAGATACCATAACTCGTGCACAACCTCAAGAGATCATTTGAACTTGCCAACAACTTCCATACATCAATTAAGTTCACCAGCAAAATATCTAATAAGCAACACGTTCTTTGATACTGTCTCACACATTGCGGGCAACAATCTTATAACCGACCTTTATTCAAAACCCACAGATAGTCGCCAGTACCTTCTACCTACAAGCTGCCATACACCACACTGCTGTATGAATATACCATTTAGCTTAGCCCTTCGAATACGGTGGATTTGTACCCAAAAATCAGATTTTGAAATCCGAACAAAGGAGCTATCCGAACAACTATGCAGACGCGGATACAATGGCACGAAAGTATCCGGCAATTTACAAAGGGAAGACCTACTCAAATACAAAACCAAAACGCCAAACACTCGTATACCGTTTGTGGTCACTTACCATCCAGGGCTACCTAAAATAAAAAACATCATTGACCACCACTGGACCACAATCGAAAAATCAAGCAAGCTTAAACGTATATTTCCTGAAAAGCCCATTTGGCATATAGAAGACCCAAAAGTATCAGGGACATGCTTGAACATGCCAAAATTACACCAAAATCCGTAGAAGCTGTTCTGGGAGAATCAAAACCATGCGGCACCAGTCGGTGCCAAACATGCAAAATAATTCGCCCATCAAATACATTCAAAGCCACATATGGTGCCATTTCGTCCATTAAAGGTAACCAAAGCTGCAAAACTGCAAATGCCGTATACTTGATGACGTGCAGTATATGTAACAAACAATGTGTTGGCGAGACAAAAATGGGATTGAACCAGCGCATGAATCTGCATAGGTCAGATTGGAAAACTCGCAAATTCAATAGGTTTCCCGTTGCCGCACACTTCATCGAATCTGGCCACTCGTTTGACAATATAATTTTGTATTGTGTAGAAGCAAATACACAGTGGTCCGACGAGTCGCGGGATACATATTGGATAAGGCGACTGAACACCCTTGTCCCATTTGAAATACAATAAAATGACACAAACATTGAATCTTTACAACATATATCTAACAGTTTTCAAGTATTTTGTGCAAATTCATTGCTAGAATAAATCTGGAGCCAGTCTATTTTAAACCACTATGTACATTTAATTAACCTTACACAATACGGACACGGCTCTAGACGAGTGCACGTTTTTTATCGGTGAGTTGCGATCATTCAATTCTAAATTATTTATGTTTAGAACTTTTCGCTGTCATGTCCAATGTTGCATGTATAATCATATCTGTGTTAACAAGCTCCTGAGGAAGACGTAAAGTCGAAAGCGCTAGGGCATATATATAAAATATGTAATAATTACTGTTTGAACAGCATATGTATCCAATCTCTCTCTATATATATAAATATATATATGAATTACAGTTTTTTTAATATACGTGAATATAACAATTATACATTTTTTTCTGAAATCTTCAACGTCCATTCACTTTATCATGGAATATACAGGGATAATACAACTCTAGAACCATCATAAGGAGATGTATTGCTATAAACACTAGTCTTTTATTTGTTATATCCAGTTGCCATAAGAACAAACGAGCATACAAAAAGCAAGGCATAGAACGTAACACTATTCAAAGTTGGAGTCATTGAACGGTTAAATCAAAAGACCTTGTTTGCAATTGGGTCCTTACGATCTAACAAATAATGTTTGTAATAATGCTTTAATGTGGAATGCTGGGTTTATCTATTTCATGCAAGGTTACAATTTTTTTAATGAGCTGTTCATGTTGAGAGTCAGTTTTACCTGACTAAACAAATATCAATGCAACCATTGTTTGTGTTAACTTCCTGATGAACTCTATTGCATAAGAAATATTTTATAGATCTGTATGTATTGACATTTATATTAAATTGAAGAACATTTTGTTAATCTGGTTCAGTGTCACTTCATGACCTACTTTAAGCATCCGTCAACATAAACCACGTCAGAAGCGACTTTCCGAAGACATTACACGCTTGCCTATATGTGAATTGCTTACCAGCGTCTGTTTTCGGACTAGTTCAACCGTTTTTGTTTCAATTTTCTTGAACAACTTTAGGGATTTGTTTAAACTTTAACTTACAAATTCCATTAAGACCGAGTTTAATATTTGTCCCAACGATGCCAATAGTTGTAAGAGGCGATATCCAATACGTACAATAAAAATCGGCGCACTGTCCTCCGACAACTGTGGTTACATTTTTTATAACAATCTATAAATATGATGACATCTTTTGAATAAATTACGCCAACAATTATTATGGTTTTGAAAAAATCCGTGTGCTGTATTAATTTTAAACTGTGAAGTGCAATAAACTCCATCAACGAAATAAAATGATAATTCATAATAATAAATACCTTTGACCTTCATGATACACAGCATCAATAATCCGACATATACATGCAACATGTTCTCTTCTCAACCGTTCTAAACCAAAACGTTTGTAACAGGCGTAAAATTAAACAAACTGGAACAGTTTTAGACATATATATATATGTATTTATGTGATTCGTTGTAACTAAAGGTAATACACATTAGTTTAAATCAGTGTGATATAGTGGACTTTGGTAGTGTGCGTTCGGTTTGGATTCTATCCTCGCTAATGATATGTGGTGATTATCGTCTGGATTTTCCAATTTCGAACCCCTTGTGATTGCGAAGCACAATTTCTCCCTACCAAATATGCGCATACATTTTGTTTAAAAGTGCATCATCAGTAGGAAAAGCATTTAACAAACTGTAACAATAAAACCGTTATATATTATACAAATAGTATAAACAATAATTTTGGTTGTTAATATATTTAAAAGTTAATGATTCAACATTAAGGACTAAGTGTAATGTGTTTGCTTTAAAGAAGCGTTGTTATTGTAAAACACAATGTCGAGTTTGTATAAACATGAACTTTACAGTAAAGCATCGAAGTGAGTACACACTTACTTCTTTCTAAGGACAAACACGATTACAACAGCTGCAACCGCTAGTGCGACTGCAACTGACACTCCGGCTGCTGTTGCTGCAGTTGAAGATCCTATCATAAAAAGTATATAATAAAAGGTAGATGATATCTTCGTAAATCTGAACCGAATCTTCGCGAGTGGTTGAGAGTTTTGTTATTATCAAATAAACACATCTGTGTGCGACACTTACTTAATATTCTCTATGCAACATTTAATATATTTATTCGATCATTGCCGCTATTGATCCGTCTTTATTATTTAAGTTAATGCAAAAACAGAAATGAAACAAAACACAACTCTTAAACAAACATCAAATCACGACATAAAAAATGTAAAACAAATACGTCACTATACTGCGCATGTTGTTTAATTCAACAATTGTGACAAACACTTAAATTTATCAGATGGGATGTTATTTGTTTTAAGTGGGTATTATGATGGGATAGACTCGTTCAAAAAGTAACAATCTATAAGTAAATTGTTCCTAATGGTTTGGAACGGACACGTGTTATTACATCTAAATGGAGATCTGGATTGTAGAGTTGAGATATAATAATGAAAAGTTCTAAGTTCACAAGATGTTACTTAAACATGAAGAAGTAACATAACGTGCGGAACAATTGTATTTTAATATCACCTCGTGAAGATTCTACAAATGCTACATAAGGCTCACTGCATTGTGGCGTAATGCCAGTTGTCAAAGATGTGAACGGAGACGATGTCGACTCTGTTGTTTTCGCTGTTGTGACATTTGTTGTGGGCGTTGTGGCTGATGAAGTTACTGTTCCGGGTAGTGAATCTGAAGTTGTTGTTGGTGATACAATTGGTGTTGCGGGTGCTGTAGTTGTGGCTAAATGTAAAATACAAAACAATGGGCATTTTATAATGAAGTTCATATATAACGATATTTGAACTCAGCCTTATTAGACGTTTCATTTTCCGTCATAATTAAGCTAGATGAACTAATTACTCAGTGTGCTTATTGATATATAAGACTACTATAGAAAAATAAACTATGACAGCATACTCACACATTAGATGTCATCTTTCAAATGTACATATTTAAAGCAAATAATATTCTGTGCTTTACACCATTATTTTAAATATGTATATACAGTCATATACAGTCATACCTTTTCTTTCAATTGTTATAACCTCTAAAACAAAAGTTAAAAGTTGGTGGTATGTTTTACTCAGTTAGTTTTTCAGCCCGGCAGTCTTGCCGCCTGTCGGGTTTCATGTCCGGAGCATAATGTATCAAATTGATGCATGCGTAAATATAGGCTTGTGTGGACTGAAGTGAACTTGTGCCATATGATTTGCTTTCAAAGTTATGTAGTTATTGTCCTTTGTTATTTCATAAACTAAAACGTTTTTTTCATAGTATTTTTTAAAATACTAGTCGATGTATCAGCATGAAATTGCATTGGTAGATATATTTCTTAAGAAAATGTGGCGAGCCTATTTTCCAAGTATGTTTGTTTTGTGCAACATTTTATAAATACATGTTGTTTAAATTAAGAAAAGATAAAAAAAATATGACAACCTTTCAAATTTCCACATTATATAAAGTGCATGCAAAATAAAAAAGAAGATTGTATTGTTCAGTTTCAAACCAGAATAAAAGCACTAGATTCGTGTACAATATTAAATATAAAAGCAAGTTTAAGACAACATTTGAAAGTTAAGGAACCGCTGGTCTTCTTCATTTGATCTTAACAACGCTGCTGATTCGGGACTGCTTATACGAGCAAGAAAGTATTATCAGCCAATGAATTACTCCGTTCGACCACGCTAGTCATTATTATGCTAGGCTAGTGTAGATTTTACATGTAAGCAGGTATTATACCTCCCCAAGGTCCTCCCCTAATATGTAAATTGTTCAATGCTTGAAAATACACTGCGATTAAATGAATATATAATGATATTCAATCTTAATTGTGTTTTCCAGCATTGAACAATTTTGTTGTTTCCATTTGAAACGTTCCATCACATAGAAAAATCAAGTGAACACAATTATTGCAAAATTTAGTGAAACATATTTATGAGTGCGTTGTTCAATAACCGAAACGATAAAGCATGTTGCTCTAATTATACCAAATCTACTATATGATAATATAATACGGATCATTTGATCTATACCTTAAAATTGCCATGATCATGTAACGAGAGAGGCAATTATAGATCTAAAACAAATATATATTCCAAAAACAATATATATATATATATATATTGGATTAATTTTGCTGTGTATGACTGGATTGAAAATATTATTTACACGTTAAGATAAAATAAAGCATCCCAGTTAATGATAGTATATATTTTGACTCAGCTGTTGAAGTAACAACATAGCATGAGCCTATAACGTTTGAAACACAAACATAGCACACATAGGTGTATTGTACAACTCGTATATCAACGAAACATTAACCCCCATACACCATGCAGTATCACAAAAGGGAAACCGTGTAATGGCATATATTATTTGGTTAAGTAATAAGTAAACATACAACATACGTAAACATACAATAATTTGTCATTAAATAAACCCAACGGGAATTTTATCACACATTCAAGTTGTTCAAGCAAGTATAAAATAGTGTTTGTGGTATTTCAACAGTATGCTGATAACACCGCGTCATAGGGCCATGGTTCGATACTAGTATATCGATTGTTTGTCCAATATTCTTGATATTCGATAACTGCTGTATGCCTTAACACTGTGTTTGGTATTCCTGTTTCCTTTCGATATGGTTATGCTATTATACTTGTACTTTTTGCGATGCAAGTTCTGTTTTCCATCTTAACATGTAATATCGAAACACATATTTTCAAGGTTTAATATCATACCATCTGGATTGGTGCATGAAACACAATATCCGTTGCTACAGCACTTTCGGTTTTCGAAGCAATCATTGTCATCTCGACACACACAAGGTGGAGTTGCCTCTACTGTAAATATATTGGTTCAGTGTTAAGCAAAGCATACGCTGAGATCCGCGTTACCATAACGAGTCAGCGAGTTTTCTTAGGATTTGAAACCAATTCTCGTCTAAGGAAAGGGCTTAATACCTTCCACCCGCCTACCCGACTCTCGCAAATCTTTAATTCTTAATAAGCGTTACACAATACTTTGATTTTTAAGGCTTCGGTTCCACATCGTTAGACAATTGTCTCATGTAAGTGATACATTTACAATAATTCCATTATATATAGTTTTGTGTTAACCGAAAACCTCACTTATTAAAAGCTATCTACATACGCATAAAAATCACATAAACATGTTTTGAAAATAGCAATTTTTGAATACGTGATAATTTCGAATGTCATAATGTTGATACTTTTATAAAACAAAACCAAAAATGTCCTATGAAACATATTTTAATGTACTACTTTGTTAATATGCTTAGAGACTGCTCACTAGGGAAAACACAACCTAAAACAAATCAACAATTATGTTAACAGAAAAATATTATACAAATAAAATGTTAATACACATTAATGCTCTTAATAATGTTGTGTACATGACTGTGTTGACTGCCTGACATATGCAGTTAGGTATACACACATTTTACAAAAAAATAATGCAAACGTGTGACACGTTGTGCATTGTGCATTATCAGAGATAAATAATTATTTCTTTACTAGAGCAGTTTTTCAAAAATAAATCCATCCACTTTTTTCTAAATCCCAGCTTGCTGTAAACTTTAAAATTGGTATATCTTAATTGTTTATATCACACGGTTATCATCTGCGTAATATTCTGTTCAACTATACAGCTCTGCAGTGCCTTGTACAAGGCCTTTTATCACGGGCGTCACCTCTTTTTTTAGATGCATTAATACCCGAGCCAATTTTTCTTCCGAGCTGGCGCTTAAGACCATATGTTCAATAAATCCGGATATTTCAACAGAGTGAGTAGATTTATCTAACATATTTTGCATTAGTTTAAACATCGGACAATTTAGTGCCGTCATTTATATGCTTATAAAAACTCGACCGTGTCACAACTTGTAGATTTCCTCACGCTTCCAAATTGGTTTTGATCACTCGATTTGAAAATTAATGCGAAGTACGTAAAAGAAACACTCTGTTGAATTATCCATGTATTTTCAAATCATCCGGTCCGTAGCGCCACCTCAGATAAAACATTGGCTCTTTAATAAATGCATCTACAAACTGAATAGGCTCCAGTGATAAACGGTCGTGCTTGTATGTGGGCTGTTCTCTTCCATTGTCTGTATATATTTATAACAGACCTAATATGTATATATTTGTTTGCTTTACCAAACGCAAATGATACATAAGTCTCGTTATTCCTATTTTGACAAAAGCTACTTCTGAAACACGTATGGCGTTATTGACGTTAATGTTGATTGCTCAAGTCTTCAATGTTCATGGCTGATTCAATAATACCGCTGTCACCAGTCAAGACAAGCTCCAACAAGCTTCGAAAGGTGTGTTTTTTTTTTATCAAAGCTAACTCATCGAATTATTAAAAGACAACAATTGTACGAACACGATTTAATAACACAAATATTGAGTATTGGCAAGCTATTTCTCTTCAAATGGCTTACAAAACATTGAAAGAAAAGATTAAAAGCAAAACCTGCATGTTTTCAAAAATACAATTTAATCATCTGAGTCATAAGATATCATGTCATCATATATGTTCACTCTGATATCAACATATTGGTTTGTTTCGGCTGACAGAGCCCAAAACATAGGCGCACGCCGGCGGGTAACAAAGTAATAACACAAAGTGGATTAACGTTGAAGTTAATGTCACGTATTACATATACAAATGTTACCGCTGTCATAAATATGTAACCTCTGGTAAAATTGTATAACATCAGATATGAATGTATGACAGTTTTTATATATCTGTAAATGTTGTTATAGTTTGACTTACCCACATTACAAATAAGCGCCCACTACTTGTGAATTGCATCTTACAAAACGCTATGTCGACAAATGTAACGTGAAAATGATTAGAACATAATTGGTTTTTTGCATTCTATTATTTGTTAGTAAACACTATCAAAACCGGTTGTAAATCGCGATCACTGATTACAAATATGTGAGAGCGCTAACAAATGTACGTTCAAATCTATGTTTAGTTTATTGCGTATTTGTCCATGTGGACCCAAACAGTATAGTTACTAGCCACTGTATGCCACTGTTACATAACTATGCACTAAGCGTTGTTAAATAATCTACAAATTCAACACTACGTCAATAACTAGATTTCAAGTCCTTAATTCGCAATATTCAGAAACAATGATAACATGTATAACACACAAAATACTGTTCCGAAGCTGCAGTGGCATATATTGCACTCATCTTGGAAAAGAGCTCCATTGTTATATTGAATGTCCTTGTATCTGCACCAGGAACCTGCAATATGTGCGGGGACAAAAAAGGTTTTCTAGTTTTGCTATTTTCTATTGAGTTTCCAACAATTTGTCCATAATTATTCGATTGGTGAAAACTACTTCATTATTTATGTGTATACCAGCTTAGATTCATGAATATTTACACGTATGCTGATCTAGCTTGGAAGCTTCCAAATGAAAAGTCATCTACAGGAGCATTTGCTTTACACGTTTATGTAAAATATTGGACATCATCTACTCAAAGACTACCACACACACAAACACGCACAATATTAAATGGTATGCCGTATTTATAACCGTTTGTCAAAATCGAGTGTTAAATGCATACAGGTTTTAATCAGCTTAATGTTCCTGACTACACCGGTCTACTACACTCGTTATTTTCAATACTAAGTACACAGCGTCGTTGTGGCTGTATGGGTTATGTTGTATTCTCCTGTTTACAATTTTTATTGATAACATTTAGAAAGGTACGCATTATTATGTATCATAATCATGTGCTTGTGAGAGGTCGCTATTTAATGATGCGCTTAGGGTGTGTTTCGTATTTTACTTTACTTAACTTCCTTGCGAATAAAAATATATTTAGGTGTGCTTTGTCAAAATCCAACCTATTTATATTAAACTGTGAATATCATTTTAAAGCAAAAACTACTAAATAAATTGGCAAATGATACTTTTAATTAAAGTGAGTGATAATGTGGATATGTGTTAGAACATTGAGCCAGTATTGTTGAGGATACATTTGACGCGGGATCTTAATCGATATATGTGTCGCGTTCTGAGAAAATTGGGCATAATGCTTGTGCGTAAAGTGTCATTTCAGATTAGCCTGTGCAGTCCGCACAAGCTAATCAGGGACGACACTTTCCGTTTTTTTTGACATTTTTCGTTTAAATGAAGTCTCTTCTTAGCGAAAAATTGAGGCGGAAAGTGTCGTCCCGGATAAGCCTGTGCGAACTGCACAGGCTAATATGGGGCGACAATTTACGCACAAGCATTATGCCCAGTTTTCTCAGAACGCGACACATATTACGACACAAGAGTGTTTTTAGATTAAACCACCATATCGTCACATCATTATAATTAATCTTCACGACACATTATATTTACGTTTCTTAATAGATCAGATATATGTATATGTACATAAATATAAATATAAAATAATATATTTACTTTGTCCAGTTGCCGTAGCCCATATAAAAACATACACAAGTTTGTAAAGGCTCATTATTGTACGTTCGTAACAGTCTTAAAGATTCAATCCAACTGAATGAGGAAGTAAACTCAGGCCATACTATGCTGTAGAACAGCCAATGAAGCGTGTATCCTAGAAAGGATTTATATTTTACATTCTCCACAGCTAGCAAAACCGCATGAAAGCAATGTATTTTTATATGTCCCGGTGGCATAAACTCTGTTAGATTTAACACCCACATTTGCGGGTAAGTGAGGCCTGTAACAAATGTTGTAATAACTTATTATGCAGTCATATACATTTCATCGAATACTAACTTAACTAATTTAACAATTCTTGTCCGGGCCATAACTATGTCGTTGATTGTGAGATTTTAAAATCATTTGGCACATTTTTTCACCATCATTGGACGGTGTGTCATGCGAAAGAATTACTTCGATATCTCCAAGGTCAAGGTCACACTTTGAGTTCAAAGGTCAAAAATGGCCGTAAATGAGTTGTCCGGGCCATAGCTATGTCGTTCATTGTGAGATTTTAAAATCATTTGGCACATTTGTTCAACATCATTGGACGGTGTGTCATGCGGACGAATTACGTCGATATCTGCAACGTCAAGGTCACACTTTGAGTTCAAAGGTCCAAATGGCCATAAATGATCTTTGCCGGGCCACAACTATGTCATTCAGTGAGAATTTTTTAAATTACTCGGTACATTTGTTCACAATCATTGGACGGTGTGTCATGAGAAAGAATTACGTCGATATTTGTAAGGTCAAGGTCACACTTGTAGTTCAAAAGTCCAAAATGGCCATAAATGAGCCATAACTATGTCATTCATTGTGAGATTTTAACATGACTCTGTACATTAATTTTGTTCACAGTCATTGG
Organism: Dreissena rostriformis; assembly: GCA_007657795.1. Taxonomy (NCBI): domain Eukaryota; kingdom Metazoa; phylum Mollusca; class Bivalvia; order Myida; family Dreissenidae; genus Dreissena; species Dreissena rostriformis. The sequence continues at coordinate 44,313 of VMBQ01003894.1, forward strand.
ACGGCGTGTCATGCGAACGAATTCAAGAGTTCAAAGGTCAAAAGGGACATTAATGATAACGGCATAATAATTCTTAAACATCGCCATAAATTAGCTGCTCTTGTTTTGTGAAGACAGCATGCAAAATATTCTGTGTCAATGCAGCATGTGGGGGTATACGTCACGTCTGTGACAAAGCTCTAGTTATAAAGCTGTTTCAAAATGAAAACCTGGTTTTGTGACAATTTTGTTCCTTGTTAAGATATCGTTTGAGAAAGTTCAATTCCATGGGGTATTGCACTCATTACCTTGATCGATAAAATATAATATTTTATCTAAAATCATACTATATTTCTCCGCTCTGGCATTCCCTATTCTAGCTTGTGTCTTTCATATTAAGTCTGCCGTTTTTGTTGACGACACTTAATAAGTGCTCTTAGTCAAGATCACATCATATTTCCAATCATAAAGTTCTATAATTTAAATATAGCCACAACATTTTATTTACCTACAACGGATGACACTACTCAATACCAACGAAGTTCCAATATTATTTCGTCAAACTCACATGTTTTTAACTCATTGCGCAAGCAAACATGATTTATAAGTTGTTTTCAGAAAATTAGGGTGAAACACAAACGCAATTGAATTTGTAATAACATAATGACATGATTATGCCCATAAAAACGAGATTTGTTTAGCAATTTTAATGCAATTGTTATTTTGCTTTGTTATAACCAGCAGTTTTGAATAAAGAACAAAACTATGAATAGTTTGAAAACAACAATCGTTCAACAAAACGAAGAGTACAACAACACTGAATGTGTATCAAAAACACATGACGCATTGGTTTGGAAAAAGAGGGTATTACATGACGTTTATATATATGTAACATACATTTAGATTGTGTTCAGAAACGTTATTGAACGTGTCACATGTGTTCCAGCTGTAGGTGTAGGTATCGGTGTGTTAGTTGGATACATTTGCGCAGTCGAAGCAGTAGTTTACATAACTGTACACAGAGAAGCTATTGCGTTATCTGTGTCATTATTTTATCTTATATTCATGTAATGTAGCTTAGTTACACATGTAAAATGTCGCTTTTTAAGACATTCATAATAAATGAACGGTGTGTACGGTGTCATGCCCAAAGAGTCAATAAAGACGTAGATTATTTTGTTACTGTTATTGTGCATATTCGCAATGCCGTTGTCGTTTAATTCAAATATATTTTGCAAGGGAATACATGTTATGTGTGTTTTAAGGTTAGTTTAATACATTTTGATGGTTTTAAATTTAATACAGGAACAATTGAAATAACTGATTTTAAATGATAGCAATTTTATAAATTTTCGGATGAAACTATTGCAGAGGCGCATTGGCGTGCACCAACGGGACGAATCCTGACAAAACTGACATAACTAACGTCAGATCATTTGAAAGCATATCGTGTTAAGGAATTGGTGAACATCCTAAATATTGCTCCCAATAAGTGGAATGGCAACGGTGAGTATGACTACAAAACCAATACCTTATCATTTGAACATGATACCAGGAAACCGAACGATATCTGCAACAAACTTACGATATACGGGACCGGGGATTATGACCACATAGGAAGATGCGGGCATAACATGCCCCAAACAGGCTATTACTACGATACAACTGCTTTGGCGAGCAGGAACGATTGCGTTTGGGACTATACTCATATCCAACATCCTTTTAGTTCAGCCGTTACACGAAGGAATTGAACAATGGACAATGAGGATTTGATGGGATTTACTTTATGTTTGGAAATATGAAGTCATATTGACTTAGAGGACTTATTAAGTGTTGTCAACGAAAAACGGCATACTAAATATGAAAGAAACAAGCTGGATAGGGAGTGCCCGAGCGGAGAAATATAGTATGATTTTAGATAAAATATTATATTGTATCGATTATGGTTATGAGTGCAATATCCCATAGAGTTGATAGAATTTTCTCACATGATATCGTAAACACTAAATTGGACAACATCGGCGAAACGCTCAACATCAAGAAGGAGAGACACGGAACATATACAGAACTTATTGTGGATACGTTTAATGCTTTACTGTTATTTCACTCAGTATACTTTCTTGAAAGTCAAGCCATTATTGATATTGTTAATGTTATAACGGGACGATAATTCGAAGCGTATATATATGTTTTTGCAATGTATCAATTTACAATAAATAAGACAGCTTATAATCAAAATGCTTGCAGTAGTTAAACAAATATGGCTACATTGTTTTTTTATGGACGAAAATTTATTCATCAGAGACATAACCTGGTAAGGAACTCTCGTCACACAAACATCAATATGATTGAAACTTTGGTATGCCGTTAATTTGGAACGGCTCTATAAAAGCAGGGGTTTAACCCAAATAAAAACAAAATATTAATTAGCGTGTATCGACGGATAAATAGTTATAAGCAATATCATAGCAATATGTCAAAACAGACGGAATAATGTATTACATTATCAACTAATGCAATGCAATCAACCAGAGAATAACAGTGATGTAATATCCCCCTTGTAAATTAGTTGAGTTATTATTCGATGAAATCTTTATGACTGCATTACAAGTTATTACAACATTTGCTACAGGTCTCACTTACCCGCAAATGTGGGTGTTAAACCTAACAGAGTTTATGCCACCGGGACATATACAATTGGATTGTTTTCATGCGGTTTTACTAGCTGTGGAGCATGTAAAATATAAATCCTTTCTATGATACACGCTTCATTGACCGTACTACAGCGTAGTATGGACTTAGTTTGTTTACTTCCTCATTCAGTTGGATTGAATCTTTAAGACAGTAACGGACGCAAAATAATGAGCCTTTACAAACTTGTGTGTGTTTTTATATTGGCTACGGCAACAGGAAAAGGTAAATATATCTTTTTATATTTATATTTATGTACATATACATAGATCTGATTTCGAAGGGAAACGTAAATATAATGTGTCATGAAGATTAAAATGATGTGACGATATGGTGGTTTAATCTAAAAACACTATTGTGTCGTAATATATCGATTTACCCGTATATGCCTAGTGGACTCTCCCATCCTTCTAAATTGGATCATTTTATTTCCAAAATTAGGGATGTCTAGTATATTTATGTCTATATTTAGAATATTTCTTACGGAAATAACTTTTAGCAAACAGCGCAGACCCTGATGAGACGCCTCATCATGAGGCGTCTCATCTGGGTCTACGCTATTTCCCAATGCCTTTTTTTTCTAGACGCTAGGCATAAATAAACACATATACACATTATCACTGAATTAAATAATTGTCATTTGCCAATTAATTTATTATTGTTTGCTTTAAATGATATTGACAGTTTAATATAAATAGGTTGGATTTTGACAAAGCACACCTTAAGTGTATTTTTATTCACAAGGAATTTAAGTAAAGTGAAATACGAAACACACCCTAAGCGCGTCATTAAGTAGCGACCTCTCACAAGCACATGATTATGATAAATAATACTGCGTACCTTTCTAAATGTTATCAATACAAAATTGTAAACAGTAGAATACAATATATCTCATACCGACACAACGACGCTGTGACCTTAGTATTCGAAATAACGTGTGTAGTAGACTGGTGTGGTCGGGGACATTAAGCTGATTAAAACCTGTATGCATTTAACAATCCATTGTGACAAACGGAAATAAATACGGTATTAAGGACTTGAAATCAAATTATTTACGTAGCGTTGAATTTGTTGATTAATAAACAACGCTTAGTGCATAGTTATGTAACATTGGCATACAGTGAGTAGTAACTGTACCGTTTGGGCGCACATGGCCAAATACGCAATTAAGTAAACATAGCTTTCAACGTACGTTGGTAACCGCTCTCGCATATTTGTATCACTGATCACGATGCACAACCAGTTTTGATAGTCTTTACTTACAAATAATACAATGTGAAACCCAATTATGTTCTCATCATGTTCACGCTTCATTTGCCGACATAGCGTTTTGTAAGATGCAATTCACAGGTAGTGGGCGCTTATTTGTAATGTGAGTAAGTCAAACTATAACAACATTTACAAATATATAAATACTGTCATAGAAACATATCCAAATTTTAATGTTGTTGTTTTGTCATCTTAAACAGGCACCCACCTGCATACATGTAATATTGTCTTTAATTATATAATGTTTGAACACAAGAGGAACGGAAATTACGAATTAATAAGCAGTTTGAAATGTTCATTGTCTTAAGTCATTTTATTAACAATACGATCCGATATCTTAGAATTTATTAAGCCGTTGTGAACACGATTTAACTGAAACACTCATAGATCTACACAATCAGTTGAACGCTACAATATTTATGACAGCGGTCACATTTGTATACGTGCCATTAACTTCAAAGTAAATCTACTTTGTTTTATTACTTTTTTACCCGTCGGCGTGCGCCTATGTGTTGGGCTCTGTCAGCCGAAACAAACCAACATGTTGGTATCAGCGTGAATATATATGATGACATGGTATCTTATCACTCAGATGATTGAATTGTATTTTTGAAAACATGCAGATTTTGCTTTTAATCTTTTCTTTCAATGTTTTATAAGCCATTTGATAGAAAATAGATTGCCAATACTCATGTTGACGTGAGCAATCAACATTAACGTCAATAACGCCATACGTGTTTCAGAAGTAGCTTTTGTCCAAATCAGGAAAACGAGACTACTGTATAATTTGCGTTTGGTAAAGCAAACACATATATACATATTAGGTCTACTATAACTATAAACAGACAGTGGAAGAGCAAGGCCCACATACAAGCACGACCGTATATCACTGGTGCCTTTTCAGCTTGTAGGTGTATTAATTAAAGAGCCAATTCTTCATCTGAGGTGGCGCTACGGACCGGATGATTAAAAAATACATGGATAATTCCATAGAGTGTTTCTTTTACGTATTTCGCATTAGTTTTCAAATCGGGTGATGTAGTGCGATTCAGCGAAGATTTGTCTACGTTTTTTCAAGCTATTTCATACCCATAGTACCTCAAACATATTTCATATTATTAATTATTAGATACTGTCATGGCTAATTAATGGCGTTGCAAATTGTATTCTCTTTTCACATGTAAAAAAATTCGTTTAGTAATGGTTATCACGTATCGGTGAATAGTGTTTAGTCAAATTACATGCACAGGCTACTGTTTATGCTCAAGTGTTCGTCTTTCTGTTTTACCTGTTCAAAATGTACACACACAGCCTTAAGAAAAAGTGTAGAAATTTAATGTTTAGGCCCTTTGTTTAATAACAGGAATGTATATTAATCGTTCTTTCAGATATAAACAAATGCCTGCCTGCACCGTGTAAGAACGGTGCCACGTGCACTAATCTTAAGAAGGGGTACTCGTGCGCATGCTCACTGGGCTGGAAAGGCAACAACTGTGATCAGGGTAAGACTATAAATCACTTGAATATGAACATATTTGTTTCATTCAATTTTAGCTACTTAAGTTTGACACTTAACAAAGCGTGTTCATACCCAGCCTGTAAACGAGTGGCCTAATTAATGATAAATATGTATTGCCATGGCTTATCAAAGATGTTGCTAATGGTACTCTCATTTCACAAGTCAATATAATTGTTGAATTATAGTCATTGTGTATTGCTGAATATTGTAAAGTGAAAATTAGTTCACAGGCTAAGTTTTATGCTTAAAGTCGTCCCTCAGTTTACATGCATAAAACGTACAATGCATTCATACACTGTTCGCTAAATTTTATATTTAGGGTAAAGAAACACGGAACACTTATTAACATGTTATATTAACGTTATTTCAGATATCGACGAATGTGCCCCAAAACCTTGCAAGAACGGTGCGACGTGCACCAATCTACAGAACCAGTATTCGTGCACGTGTACACCAGGATGGCAGGGAAAAAACTGTGATCTTGGTATGTGTAAACATACATATACATATATAATTAACCGACCATAATTATAACACTTAACTGGTTTGTCAGGCGTATTCATGTACAGAGCTGCCGGAATGACAGGGCAAAAACTTTCCAACTTTTGTATTCGGGTTTGCAATCTGCGTTATAAATTTGGAAGCCATTACGTTCGCAGGCAGTGTGTTGTTGATTGTTCAATTTAACGTTAACAATGCGAAGGTATACACATCGTTTCATCTGGGTCAATACGGTTTGTTCTGAACCAATCATGTTACCACGCTGATTATTTTAAACATTCATGTATGTTGTGTTTATGGTTTAGATATCAACGAATGCGCACCTAACCCGTGCAAAAACGGCGCCATGTGCATTCATCTTCAGAACGCGTACTCGTGCACATGCTCACTGGGCTGGCAAGGCATCAACTGTGATCAGGGTATGACGATAAATCATTTGAATATAAACAAACGTATTTCATTCCTCTTTAGCATTTTTCCTTTGACAATATGTAACAAAGCTATTTCATACCCATAGTACCTCAAACATATTTCATGTTATTAATTATTAGATACTGTCATGGCTAATTAATGGCGTTGCAAATTGTATTCTCTTTTCACATTGAAATTTATTCGTTTAGTAATTGTTATCACGTATCGGTGAATATTGTTAAGTCAAGACACATGCACAGGCTACTGTTTATGCTCAAGTTTCGGACTTTTTAGGAGATTTGTTTGTTGTGACACTGTGGAGTTTTTATAAGCACATAGATGTCGTTCGCCTGTGTGACTGCACTTAATTGTCCGATGTTTAAACTAATTCGAAATAAGTTAGTCAAACCAACTCATACTGTTGAATTATCCGGGTTTTTTAAGCATCCGGTCTTTAGCGCCAGCTCGGAAGAAGAATTGGCTCGTGTATTAATGCATCTCAAAAACAAAGTGACGTCCGTGATAAAAGACCTTGTATAAGGCACTGCAGGGCTGTATAGTTGAACAAAATATTACGCAGATGATAATGGTGTGACATCAACATTTTTAATATACACATTTTAAAGTTAAGAGCATGCTGTGGTTTAGTAGAACGTGGATGGATTTGTTTTTGAAAAACTGCTCAAGTATAGAAATAAATATTTATCTCTTATAACGTACAATGCACAACGTGTCACACGTTTGAAAGCAAATCATATGGCACAAGTTCACTTCAGTCCACACAAGCCTATATTTACGCATGCATCAATTTGATACATTATGCTCCGGACAAAGAACCCGACGGGCGGCAAGACTGCCGGGCTGAAAAACTTACTGATTAAAACATACCACCAACTTTTGACTTTTGTTTTGGAGGTTATAACAATTGAAAGAAAAGTTATGACTGTATATGACTGTATAAACATATTTAAAATAAAGGTGTAAAGCACAGAAAATTATTTGCTTTAAATATGTACATTTGAAAGATGACATCTAATGTGTGAGTATGCTGTTTTATTTTTCTATAGTAGTCTTATATATCAATAAGCACACTTAGTAATTAGTTCATCTAGCTTAATTATGACGGAAAATGAAACGTCTAATAAGGTTGAGTTCAAATATCGTTATATATGAACTTCATTATAAAATGCCCATTGTTTTGTATTTTACATTTAGCCACAACAACAGCGCCCGCAACACCAATTGTATCATCAACAACAACTTCGTCGACATCGTCTCCGTTCACATCTTCGACAACTGGCATTACGCCACAAAGCAGTGAGCCTTATGTAGCATTTGTAGAATCTTCACGAGGTGATATTAAAATACAATTGTTACGCACGTTATGTTACTTCTTCATGTTTAAGTAACATCTTGTGAACTTGCAACTTTTCATTATTATATATCTAAACTCTACAATCCAGATTTCCATTTAGATGTAATAACACGTGTCCGTTCCAAACCATTAGGCACAATTTACTTATAGATTGTTACTTTTTGAACGAGTTTATCCCATCATAATACCCACTTAAAACAAATAACAAATNGCACTTTATATAATGTGGAAATTTGAAAGGTTGTCATATTTTTTTTATCTTTTCTTAATTTAAACAACATGTATTTATAAAATGTTGCACAAAACAAACATACTTGGAAAATAGGCTCGCCACATTTTCTTAAGAAATATATCTACCAATGCAATTTCATGCTGATACATCGACTAGTATTTTAAAAAATACTATGAAAAAAACGTTTTAGTTTATGAAATAACAAAGGACAATAACTACATAACTTTGAAAGCAAATCATATGGCACAAGTTCACTTCAGTCCACACAAGCCTATATTTACGCATGCATCAATTTGATACATTATGCTCCGGACATGAAACCCGACAGGCGGCAAGACTGCCGGGCTGAAAAACTAACTGAGTAAAACATACCACCAACTTTTAACTTTTGTTTTAGAGGTTATAACAATTGAAAGAAAAGGTATGACTGTATATGACTGTATATACATATTTAAAATAATGGTGTAAAGCACAGAATATTATTTGCTTTAAATATGTACATTTGAAAGATGACATCTAATGTGTGAGTATGCTGTCATAGTTTATTTTTCTATAGTAGTCTTATATATATATAAGCACACTGAGTAATTAGTTCATCTAGCTTAATTATGACGGAAAATGAAACGTCTAATAAGGCTGAGTTCAAATATCGTTATATATGAACTTCATTATAAAATGCCTATTGTTTTGTATTTTACATTTAGCCACAACAGCAGCGCCCGCAACAACAATTGTATCACCAACAACAACTTCAGATTCACTACCCGGAACAGAAACTTCATCAGCCACAACGCCCACAACAAATGTCACAACAGCGAAAACAACAGAGTCGACATCGTCTCCGTTCATATCTTCGACAACTGGCATTACGCCACAAAGCAGTGAGCCTTATGTAGCATTTGTAGAATCTTCACGAGGTGATATTTAAATACAATTGTTACGCACATTATGTTACTTCTTCATGTTAAAGTAACATCTTGTGAACTTGTAACTTTTCATTATTATATATCTAAACTCTACAATCCAGATCTCCATTTAAATGTAATAACACGTGTCCGTTCCAAACCATTAGGCACAATTTACTTATAGATTGTTACTTTCTGAACGAGTTTATCCCATCATAATACCCACTTAAAACAAATAACATCCCATCTGATAAATTTAAGTGTTTGTCACAATTGTTGAATAAAAGCAAACATGCGCAGTATATTGACGTATTTGTTTTACATTTTTTTTATGGCGTGATTTGATGTTTGTTTACGTGTTTGTGTTTTGTCATTTCTGTTTTTGCATTTACTTTAATAATAAAGACAGATCGATGGCGGCAATGATCGGATAAATATATTTAAATGTTGCACAGAATACTTAGTAAGTGTCGCAGACAGATATGTTTATTTGATACTTACACAAATCTGAACCACTCGCGAAGATTCGATTCAGGTCATCGAAGACATCATCTATCTTTTACTATCTACATTTTATGATAGGATCTTCAACTGCAGCAACAGCGGCCGGAGTCTCAGTTGCAGTCGCACTAGCGGTTGCAGCTGTTGTGATCGTGTTTGTCCTTAGAAAGAAGTAAGTGTGTACTCACTTCGTTGCTTTACTGTAAAGTTCATGTTTATACATACTCGACATTGTGTTTTACAATTACCACACTACATTACACTTGATCTTTGATGCTGAAACATTAACCTTTTAATATATTAACAACCAAAATTAGTGATTATAATATTTGTATAATATATAAAGGTTAAATTGTTTCAGTTTGTTATCTGATGATGCACTTTTTAAACAACATGTTTGCGTATATTTGGTAGGGAGAAATTGTGCTTTGCAGTCACAAGGGGTTCGAAATTGGAAAATCCAGACAATAATAATCACATATCGTTAGCGAAGATAGAATCCAAACCGAACGCACACTACCAAAGTCCACTAGCACTTGGAGAATCGGAGGCGCACAACTACAATGTTTTAGAGACAGACGGATTTGAACACAAGGGAAACGATATCACTTCCGTTCCAGCAGACGTCCATGACTACTTTGTTCTAGAGGAACAGAAATCAGCTATTGACAATGGAACGGGCGTTTCAATAAACGAAATCCACACATACTTCGTTCTGGAAACACAAGGCGGTCAACCGGCTCAGGAAATGCCTTTAAACGAATCTAATCCTTACTTTGTATTAGAGAAAGAGACCACTGGTAACTCAGGACCGAAACACACAGCACATGCACTTGAGGTGGATAAAGATGATCGCGATATGTATCAAGAGATAGATTCAAATGACACATACGCGGATATTGATGATTTACGACAGGACAACAACAATTACGATTACACTAACAAGGCATTCACTGATTCCAAAACGGACCTCTCCCACAACGTTTACAACCATCTTAACTCTGCTGGAGACGAGTATGATCATGTGGGCAAAAGGCAAAACAACGTTGAGACGATTTGAAAATAAATATGAATTAACGTCTAGTGTCGTTTGAACATGCCTGCAGACACGAAACTTTCCGGGTGTGTACATAAAATGTGCGTTGATGTATCTACTCTATTTTCTTTTGATGTAAGTTATTTTCTATTAAAGTGTAGCTTAGCATGCATATATCGTATCAATTTATATCCTGTGATCCATATGTAACGTTGTTTTTTTATAGGAATTGTTTGTATTATAAAATGCCCGCATATTTTTACATGCTTTTAATGATGTTACTCTTAAATTTATTGAACGCTTTTTTTATCATTCAAGCAAAGCGAAATACGCTTTTCCGCGTACGCATGTATATACTATTATTTAGGCAGACTTAATTTAATGCTAGACGATAATCATGATAATAAACACATAACATAAACTAACATTGGGAAAATATTATTTAAGAAAACAAAAAACAAAACAAAAATCTAAGTGATCAAACTGATAGTATGATGATAAAATTTATCATCTACATCAGTCCATTATTAATATTCATCGAGTACTATGCGGGGAAAAGTTCCAAAAAGACACGTTTATGTTATAAAGCCTTTTATTAAGCTGGTGCCGGGGAAAAACTACGAGAAACTAATAAAATGCTCAGGTTAACATGATGCATCGTATGTTTAATAGGGTGTATCATTCAAGCAATAAGCAAGACTTTAAAGCGACGAATTCCAATAGTCATAGTGATGAAAAATAGGTTCCGCGACTCCTTTTATTTCGAATAACGAACAAAATACCAAGATGGAAAATGACCATCACGTATTTATATGGTGTTTTGTAGACATACAGAAAAAACATTTCGTTTTACATTCGACCCGAAAAAGTGAATTGTCAAAAATGATACTGGACTAAAATACAGCCTACTGATTGGTGTGTGCAAAACAAATTCTGATGTACATGTGTTGAGGGGAAACACAATAATAAGTACTTAACCTATGACATGGATCTGTGGCCGAGGCATTTTACGGACAAACATAAATCATATATGCACGAGGCATTAATCTGGCTTTGAGATTTAAAGAATAGGCGTGGTGCAATTACGAATCGCATTGCATAATCGTGGTTTAAACTAAAATTCTATAATATTCGAAATAAAAAGGTTACAAGTGAAAAGTTAAAATTAAAAGAGAGAGGATTGTTGTATATACAGTTCACGTTCAATTGTTACTTTCAACGACACAGGATGGTAAAATGTGTGTTACACAGTTTGGTAATCAGCATATGAAATTATATTTAAAACCTTACAACGCGAAGTAGTTAATAAAAAAAAGACTCGCGTACTGACCACAATTTTGAAAACTGATAAATTCTTAATTAATAGATGTAAACACATGTAATACTTATATATTTATCCTAAACTTCGTTCTGGTACAGACACGGTTATATCCCATCGTAAGTTTGAATATAAAAAAGGAAACATGAACAATATCATATAGGCATTGTTGGACAAAGTCAGAATGATCGACCACATCGTCTGACACTTCACTTACTTACATTTAACTATCAATAATAGCAAAATGATAAGCATTTTTAATGCGTGTACTATTTTCGTTTTCTTCTGTGGACTTTACCTAAATGTAGACGATTTACGAACTTTGACGAGACATACACTAATCTCGATTTCAAATCAAATAAGTGTTTAAAAAAGAAGTCCCTTTTGAGAAAACATTGGGAATTAATTTCCTAGAAATTTAAAAAAAGTTCATCAATTTGCATTGAACTTTTTATCCGTATCGAAGTGTTGAAGCAAACGGTTACAAAGCTAGCTAGGTTGTGTTCAGGCGATTTTTTTCAGGAAAGATTATACTTTCCAGCCCGTGTTCATTAATAATCAAAACAATGGAACATTGGAATTTAATAGGGTAAAACTATTTACACAATCGAATCCGTTTTCTGATAAGAAATAGTAATTGGTGTCTTAAGAAAGATCCTAAGGGGAAACCAAACCAGGGACTCACTCGGTCAAGACGGAAACCATATCTATAACATTATCTCAACATATATAAGGTGCTAATACCAACGGGCCATGAAGTATGTACCTATAATTACGTATTGCATTATACGTAAGATAGATTAAACGCACGCATGTTTTAAATTAATTGGCTTTCAAACTTATTAAGTAGTTCATAATCCTAATTTCCAACAGCAATTACTTGGTGCGGGGCATTATCATCAGCATCATCCTCATTATCCATATCATCATCGAGTTTGTCGTCGACGACTTCATCAATATAAACACCATCAGCATGATTACTATGAACCCTAGTAAAACATGCGTTTTACAAACAAATAGCAAAGCATACTACCTTTAATATAATTTACGGCGTTTTTGATTCCTATGGTAACTGTTAATAATACGACGGAATAAAGAGACTTGTTTGTTGACAATAGTTTTACAAAGAAAGAAATAAAATAGTATATTGTTTGTGACATTGACTTGTAAAATCTATTATATGTGTGTATTTTGAGCTATTTGGGTTGCATGACACGATTATTGTTATATTGTTAGCGAACAGAACAAATTTTGCGTCGGTATTAACCCATTTATGCCTAGCGTCTAGAAAAGAGGCCTTGGCAAACAGCGTATGATGCGGAGTCTCATCAGGGTCTGCGCTGTTTGCTTAAATAAATTTATGTAAGAAATATTCTAAATATAGAAATAAATATACTAGATATCCCTAATTTTGGAAATAAATTGATCCAATTTAGAAGGATGGGAGAGTCCTCTAGGAATAAATGGGTTAATTAGGTCGGGCTAACTGGTTCGTGGAAATGAAATCGGTAAGACTTCCGAACTCATGGCATATTTCATACGCATCAGAACTCGAATAAAACGATGCAAACAACGATGCATCGAAAACTAAGTCGTCAGTTAACACAATTTTTGAAAAATGTTAAGATCATTTGTGTTTATATATTTACAACAACAGGCATGATTTCTGATATGAGTTTCATAAACACTATTAAAGAGATCATGTTCACGTCGAAATAGTTGTATAATTATGCTGTCGTAATGATTTACACATTTTATTCTAGTGTTACTCTTATTATGTTTATTATGAAAAGTGCTTGGCGGTCCGCCAATGTAAAAACAAGATAATTCATGTTGTTTGATAACATTTCATACAACGCAGGATATTCGTATCGAGTCTGACTTGTGTACAGGGTAATAACATCCGTATGACGATGCATGCTTTGAATAATAAACAATAAACACCGCACCTACCTATCCTTAATATTTTCGCCCATTAACGACAAATAATAAAAAAACACATTTTTACGCTCCAGCTTACTTATGATTGTATCTATGTGGTCGGTATGCTATTAAAGTGTATTAATATTACTCCGATGTTCAACGTTTGATTACACTATTGCTTGAGGCAAATAGGAATTACATTCTTTATGAAAATGTAATTCAAATATGGTTACGCTCTTAAAAGTACTTGTTCAACATATTTGCATTTTCAAGTAAATGTGTGTATCATAAACAAATATCATAACGAATAAAACATGTCTTATTATAAGCATTAGTATAAGTAGTCACTTTTAAATTGTTATAAAACTATGATAACATACTATAAAATAAGATTAATAGTTACTTCCTGTATCAACCAGTATAGACGTTTAAATGAAGATGGCAATTATACAAAACAGGTTTTCGACAATGAGCTTTCGTACAACTTGTTTCCGTCTTCTGTTTAATTCATGGTAGCCTTCGCGCAAGTATCGCGCTGTAGTCTCTAATCCTAAAGCATGAAAGTGATTTATTAGTGAACATCAATATTTCCCTGCACACAGTTCGAGAAAAGAAAAACATAACAAGCGTGATTAAATGAAAACATGCCTCCCAGTATTTATTATTCCATACTATTTTTTTCAGAGAGTGTAGCATTTCACTGCTCGGTTAATTATTTTTTATGTAACCCTCAGCCGAATCTCTGTACTGATACTGAAAATTATAGGTTTTATATAACCTTGGAACACATTAATAACAGTTTAATATAAATTACTGACTTTTGATAGATGGTGGTTGGATGCTTGCTTCATTTAACCCATTTATGCCTAACGTCTAGAAAAAAGGCCTTGGCAAACAGCGTAGACCCAGATGAGACGATGCATGATGCGGCATCTCATCAGGGTCTGCGCTGTTTGCTTAAAGCCATTTTTCTGTTAATATAGAAATAAATATACTAGACATCTCTTATTTTGGAAATAAATTGATCCAATTTAGAAGGATGGGAGAGTCCATTAGGCATAAATGGGTTAAGGGAGATTGCATATAGGCGGCTGATTCTGATTTTGAATCAATCGCCTTCTCGACGTATAGCTATTTCAGTTGAATTGTGATACTATAAGCTTGAGTTGTATTTACTCTTCAATATTCAGGGAATAACTTTGCAGCATTTGTTAGGTTTGTAGCTCCATAAGACCAGGGAGGTGACCCCCGTTATATACATTGTTGTGTGTGTTTGTTTCGCGGTTTTGTGCGGTATCTTTTACTTTTAAGCTGCGTTTTTCTGTTTTGAAAGTCAGCACTTATCATAAAGAAAAGGAGCTCGTTATTTTATGTGTTTTTTTGCTTCTGTTTCATCTGAAGTTCTATATATTTTAATAAACTTATTGCACTTCTGGGTTGTCTTCACCTCATCCCCAATTGGTGAAAATCACTTCATATATACATTCAGCCTTGTTTTATCATATTTACCTTACAGACGCCATTTTTAACTTCCTTTATACCGTTTCAAATTTGAAACAATGAGTACATATGTGATGATTTTATTGCGAAACGGTTTGTAACACACAACTCACATTGCATTAAGACATTTTAACACGTTGTTCAGTAAATTATTGCATTTCTGAGTTATCTTCACTTAAGTACTTAATTGTTTGAAATCACTTTCTATATCCATGATGTGTTGTGTTATCGTATTAAATCTCGAAATGCATCGCCTTGAATTCTTTTTTAATTTTTAATCGAAACTAACAGTTTTGTCTATATTTGGAAATAATATTGTTTCAATACGACATTTTAAATTCCCTTTTTAATGTTTCCAAACCATTTGCATTAATTAATACTCGTCTCATGATTTTATTGCAAAACGGATTTATTGCAAAACGGGTTGTTATAAAAATTACAAATTGCAATAAAACAATCCAACCCGTTTTGCAAAAAAAGATATTGCACAACGGGTTTATAGCAAAACGGGTTGCTATAAAAATTACAAATTGCAATAAAACACTCGAACCCGTTTTGCAATAAAATTATTGCACTTCTGGGTTGTCTTCACTTAATTCGCCAATTGGTGAAAATCACTTCATATATACATTCAGCCTTGTTTTATCATATTTACCTTGCAGACAACATTTGAAACTTCCTTTATACCGTTTCAAATCAATTTGAAACAATAAGTACATATGTGGTGATTTTATTGTGAAACGGTTTGTACACACAACTCACACTGCATTAAGACATTTCAACACGTGTTTCAGTAAATGATTGCATTACTGCGTTATCTTCACTTAGTACTAAATTGGTTAAAATTACTTTCTAAAAATTATGTTTTGTTTTATCGTATTAATTCTCGAAATGCATCGCGCCTTCAATGCTTCTTACTTTTTAGTCGAAACTAACAGTTTTGTCTATATTTGGAAATAATATTATTTCAATACGATATTTTAAATTTCCCTTTTAATGTTTTCAATACGTTTGAATTTATTAATACACGTATCATGTTATTATTGCAAAACTGGTTTATTGCAAAACGGGTTGTTATAAAAATATCACATTGCAATAAAACACTCCAATCGGTTTTGCAATAAAATTATTGCACTTCTGGGTTGTTTTCACTTAATTCCCCAATTAGTTAAAATCACTTCGTATATATAAATTCAGCCTTGTTTCATCATACTAAATTGTTTGAAATCACTTCCTATATCCATGATGTGATGTTTTATCGTATTAAATCTTGAAATGCGACGCCTTCAATGCTTTTTAATTTTTAGTCGAAACTAACAGTTCTGTCTATATTTGAATATAATATTATTTCAATACGATATTTTAAATTCCTTTTTTGAATGTTTCAAATTCATTTGAATTAATTTCTACACGTGTCATGATTCTATTTCAAAACGGGTTAATTGCAAAACGGGGTGTTGTAAAAATATCTAATTGCAATAAAACACTCCAACCCGTTTTGCAATAAAATTATTGCACTTCTGGGTTTTCTTCACTTAATTCCCCAATTGGTGAAAATCACTTCAATTGCATTCAGTCTTGTTAAATCATATTTACCTTGCAGACGAAATTTGAAATTTCCTTTATACCGTTTAAAATCAATATTAAACAATTAGTATGTATTTGATGATTTTATTGCGAAACTACAGCGTAGTAAGGGCTGTGTTTACTTCCTCATTCAGTCGGATCAAATCTTTAGGACCGTTAACAACGGAAAATAATGAGCCTTTACAAACTTGTGTGTGTTTTTATATGGGCTACGGCAACTGGAAAAAGTAAATATATTATTTTATATTTATATTTATAAACATGTACATTAATCTGTTTTCGTAAAGAAACGTAAATATAATGTGTCGTAAAGATTATAATAATGTGACGATATGGTGGTTTAATCATAAACACTATTGTGTCGTTATGTGTGTCGTGTTCTGAGAAAACTGGGCATAATGCATGTGCGTAAAGTGTCATCACAGTGTTCTGTGTGTTATACCTGTTATCATTGTTTCTAAATATGGCGAATTAAGGACGTGTAATCAAGTCATTGACGTAGTGTTGAATTTGTAGATTATTGAACAACGCTTAGTGCATAGTTACGTTACATTGGCATACTGTGACTAGTAACTATACCGTTTGGGTTCACATCGACAAATACGCACTAAACTAAACATAGATTGTAACGTACATTTGTAACCGCTCTCACAAATTTGTAATCAGTGATCGTGATA
Source organism: Dreissena rostriformis (assembly GCA_007657795.1). Taxonomy (NCBI): domain Eukaryota; kingdom Metazoa; phylum Mollusca; class Bivalvia; order Myida; family Dreissenidae; genus Dreissena; species Dreissena rostriformis. The sequence goes on from VMBQ01003894.1 coordinate 61,737, forward strand.
CACAACCAGTTTTGATAGTTTTTACTAACAAATAATACAATGCAAAATCTCATCATGTTAACGTTACAATTGCCGACATTGCGTTTTGTAAGAAGCAATTCACAAGTAGCGGGCGCTTTTTTGTAATGTGAGTAAGTCAAACTATAACAACATTTACAAATATATAACAACTGTCATACATTCATACCCGAGGCTATACAATTTTACCAGAGGTTACATATTTATGAAAGCGGTCACATTTTTATATGTAGTGCGTGACATTAACTTCAACGTTAATCCACTTTCTTTTATTACTTTGTTACCCGCCGGCGTGCGCCTATGTTTTGGGCTCTGTCAGCCGAAACAAAACAATATGTTGATATCAGAGTGAATATATATGATGACATGGTATCGTATGTCTCAGATGATTGAATAGGACATTTTTGGTTTTGTAATATAAAAGTATCAACATTATGACATTCGAAAGTATCACGTATTCAAAAATTGCTATTTTCAAAACATATTTATGTGATATTTATGCGTATGTAGATAGCTTTTAATAAGTGAGGTTTTCGGTTAACACAAAACTATATATAATGGAATTATTGTAAATGTACCACTTACATGAGACAATTGTCTAACGATGTGGAACCGAAGCCTTTAAAATCAAAGTATTGTGTAACGCTTATTAAGAATTAAGATTTGCGAGAGGCGGGTAGGCGGGTGGAAGGTATTAAGCCCTTTCCTTAGACGAGAATTGGTTTCAAATCCTAAGAAAACTCGCTGACTTGTTATGGTAACGCGGTTCTTAGCGTATGTTTTGCTTAACACTGAACCAATATATTTACAGTAGAGGCAACTCCACCTTGTGTGTGTCGAGATGACAATGATTGCCGTGGAAACCGAAAGTGCTGTAGCAACGGATATTTTGTTTCGTGCACCAATCCAGATGGTATGATATTAAACCTTGATAATATGTGTTTCGATATAACATGTTAAGATGGAAAACAGAACTTGCATCGCAAAAAGTACAAGTAAAAATAGCATTACCATATCGAAAGGAAACAGGAATACCAAACACAGTGTTTAGGCATACAGCAGTTATCGAATATCAAGAACATTGGACAAACAATCGATATACTAGTATCGAACCATGGCCCTATGACGCTGTGTTATCAGCATACTGTTGAAATACCACAAACACTATTTTATACTTGCTTGAACAATTTGAATGTGTGATAAAATTCCCGTTGGGGTTATTTTATGACAAATTATTGTATGTTAACGTATGTTGTATGTTTACTTATTACTTAACCAAATAATATATGCCATTACACGGTTTCCCTTTTGTGATACTGAAGGGTGCATGGGGGTTTATGTTTCGTTGGGATACGAGTTGTACAATACATCCATGCGTGTTATGTTTGTGCTTCAAACGTTATAGGCTTATTCTATGTTGTTACTTTAACAGCTGAGGCAAAATATATACTATCAGTAATTGGGATGCCATATTTTATCTTAACGTGTAAACAATATTTTCAATCCAGTCATACACAGTGCTATCTAAATTTATCCAAAATATATATTTCGTTTGTGGAATATTTGTGGACAAAAAGGTTATATTATAATATAGTAGATTAGGTATAATTAGAACAACATGCTTTATTGTTTCGATAATTGATCAACGCACTCATAAATATGTTTCACTAAACTTTGCAATAATTGGGTTCACTTGATTTGTGCATGTGATGGAACGTTTCAAATGGTATAATACCTGCTCAAATGTAAAAACTACACTAGCCTAGCATTCTTATGACTAGCGTGGTTGAACGGAGTATTTTCACGTTCAACCATCAATTAAATGCTGTATGCTCCGGACAAGAAACCCGACGGACGGCAAGACTGCCGGGCTGAAGTACAAACTGATTCAAAAATACCACCAACTGTTAACGTTTGTGTTGGAGGTTATACCAATTGAAAGAAAAGTAATGACTGTATAAACATATTTAACATATTCAAAGATGTATAGCACAGAATATAATTTGCGTTAAATATGTTCATTTAAAAGATTACATCTCATGTGTAAGTATGCTGTCATGCTTTATTATACCCCGATTACCATTGGTAATGGGGGCTATATAGGAGTCACTTTGTCGGACGGTCTGTCGGTCGTTCGGTCTGTCGGTCAGTCTGTCCCGAAAGTTCCATCCGATCTTCACCACACTTAGTCAGAAGTTGTATCAAGATGCTGTCTATGTCAAGTTTAAATATGGGTCATGCCGGGTCAAAAACTAGGTCACGGGGTCACTTAGTGCGTTTTAAACCGAAAGTTTTTCCGGACCATAACAATGTCATTTATCGCTAGATTTTTGAATAACTTGGTACATTTGTTAACCATCATGGGACGGTGTGTCATGCGAAAGAAGTACGTCGACATCTCCAAGGTCAATGTCACACTTGGAGTTCAAAGGTCAAAATGCCAATAAATGAGCTTGTCCGGGCCATAACTTTGTCATTTATTGTCAGACATTGAAATCATTTGGCACATTTTTTCACCATCATTGGACGGTGTGTCTTGCGGAAAAATTACGTCGTTATTTCCAAGGTAAAGGTCACATTTTGAGTTAAAAGGTTAAACATGGCCATAAATGAGCTTGTCCGGGCCATAACTATGTCGTTCATTGTGAGATTTTAAAATCATTCGGCACATTTGTTCACCATTATTGGACAGTGTATAATGCGAAAGAATTACGTCGATATCTGCAACGTCAAGGTCACACTTTGAGTTCAAAGGTCAACAATGGCCATAAATGATCTTGTCCGGGCCATAACTATGTCATTCATTGTGAGATATTAAAATTACTCGGTACATTTNCACAGTGTTAAGGCGTACAGCAGTTATCGAATATCAAGTATATTGTACAAACAATCGATATACTAGTATCAAATTATGGCCCTATGACGCTGTGTTATCAGCATACTGTTGAAATACCACAAAAACTATTTTATACTTGCTTGAACAATTTGAATGTGTGATAAAATTCCCGATGGGGTTATTTGATGACAAATGATTGTATGTTAATGTATGTTGTATGTGTACTTATTACTTAGCCAAATAATATATGCCATTACACGGTTTCCCTTTTGTGATACTGCAGGGTGCATGGGGGTTTATTTTTCGTTTGGATACGAGTTGTACAATACATCTATGCGTGTTATGTTTGTGCTTCAAACGTTAGCGGCTTATTCTATGTTGTTACTTTAACAGCTGAGGCAAAATATATACTATCAGTAATTGGGATGCCTTATTTTATCTTAACGTGTAAACAATATTTTCAATCCAGTCATACACAGTACTATCTAAATTAATCCAAAATATATATTTCGTCTGTGGAATATTTGTGGACAAAAAGGTTATATTATAATATCGTAGATTAGGTATAATTAGAACAAAATGCTTTATTGTTTCGATAATTGATCAATGCACTCATTAATATGTTTCACAAAACTTTGCAATAATTGGGTTCACTTGATTTGTGCATGTGATGGAACGTTTCAAATGGTATAATTCCTGCTCAAATGTAAAAACTACACTAGCCTAGCATTCTAATGACTAGCGTGGTTGAACGGAGTATTTTCACGTTCAACCATGAATTTGATGCTGTATGCTCCGGACAAGAAACCCGACGGACGGCAAGACTGCCTGGCTGAAGCACAAACTGATTTAAAAATACCACCAACTGTTAACGTTTTTGTTGGAGGTTATACCAATTGAAGAAAAGTAATGACTGTATAAACATATTTAACATATTGAAAGATGTATAGCACAGAAGATAACTTGCTTAAAATATGTTCATTTAAAAGATTACATCTCATGTGTAAGTATGCTGTCATGCTTTATTATACCCCGATTACCATTGGTAATGGGGGCTATATAGGAGTCACTTTGTCGGGCGGTCTGTCGGTCGTTCGGTCTGTCGGTCAGTCTGTCCCGAAAGTTCCATCCGATCTTCACCACACTTAGTAAGAAGTTGTATCTAGATGATGTCTAGGTCAAGTTTAAATATGGGCCATGCCGGGTCAAAAAATAGGTCACGGGGTCACTTAGTGCGTTTTAAACCGAAAGTTTGTCCGGACCATAACAATGTCATTTATCGCTAGATTTTTAAATAACTTGGTACATTTGTTTACCATCATGGGACGGTGTGTCATGCGAAAGAAGTACGTCGACATCTCAAAGGTCAATGTCACACTTGGAGTTCAAAGGTCAAAATGCAAATGAATGAGCTTGTCCGGGCCATAACTTTGTCATTTATTGTCAGACATTAAAATCATTTGGCACATTTTTCCCCATCATTGGACGGTGTGTCATGCGGAAGAATTACGTCGTTATTTCCAAGGTCAAGGTCACATTTTGAGTTCAAAGGTTAAATATGGCCATAAATGAGCTTGTCCGGGCCATAACTATGTCGTTCATTGTGAGATTTTAAAATCATTCTGCACATTTGTTCACCATCATTGGACAGTGTATAATGCGAAAGAATTACGTCAATATCTGCAACGTCAAGGTCACACTTTGAGTTCAAAGGTCAACAATGGCCATAAATGATCTTGTCAGGGCCATAACTATGTCATTCATTGTGAGATATTTAAATTACTCGGTACATTTGTTTACAATCATTGGACGGTGTGTCATGCGAAAGAATTACATCACGTCTGTGAAAAAGCTCTAGTTTTTCAATAGTAATCTTATATATTAATAAGCACACTGAGTAATTAGTTCATCTAGCTTCATTTTGACGGACAATGAAACGTCTAATAAGGCTGAGTTCAAACATATATCGTTATATACATATATAAACTTCATTATAAAATGCCCATTGTTATGTTTCACCAACAACAACTTCAGATTCACCGACGAAGACCATAACCGGAACAGTATCTTCATCAGCAACCACGCCCACATCCAATGTCACAACAGCGACAACAACAGATTCGACATCGTCTCCGTACACATCTTCGACAACTGGCATTACTCCACAAAGCACTGAGCCTAATGTAGCATTCGTAGAATCTTCACGAGGTGATATTAAAATACAATTGTTACGCACGTTATGTTACTTCTTCATGTTTGAGTAACATCGTGTGTACTTGCAACTTTTCATTATTATATATCTTAGCTCTACAATGATCCAGATCTCCATTTAGATGTCATAACACGTGTCCGTTCCAAATCATTAGGCATTATTTACTTAAAGATTATTTCTTTTTGAACGAGTTTATCCCATCACTAGAACTCCGCCAGTTGGATGTGTCGCCTGATGGTAATGGGTTAACCCCATTAATGACCCATTTCAATAAGTCTAAGTCCAAAATAAGGTCAATGTCAAAATGAGGTTGGGTGATGCTGGTGTGTGCAGGGTGATGAGAGACAACATCCATGCAAGTATCAAAGCTCTGTTGCAAGCGGTATTGATGTCAGAAGAAACGGTCGAAATGGGTTAACCAAGATTTTTGTACGGATGGACGGACGGACAGGATAAACGCTTTATGCCTTCCGCATCGTAGATGCCGGGGCATAAAAAATTCCATAAAAAAAATGTTTAAACTAAAGCACAAGATGTAGTAGCTACGAACCGTTTTTGGGTCGCGGTCGCAGATTTCGAAATCTAAACGCGGACCCTAAGTTCAAGGTTAAGGTAACATGGGTCAAAACTTTTATTGGCATGGAAAGGTCTTGTCCAGATACACATGCGTACCATATATGAAAGCCATATCTGAAGGGACACAGTAGGTATGAGCATTTTTCGAATCGCGGTCGCAGATTTCGAAACCTGAACGCTGACCTCAAGTTCAAGGTCAAGGTCACAGGGGTCAAAAATGTTATGCGCATGGAAAGGTGTTGTCCAGATACACATGCGTACCAAATATGAAAGGAATATCTGAAGGGACACAGTAGTTATGAGCCTCTATCGAATCGCGGATTTTGAAACCTGAACGCTGACCTCAAGTTCAAGGTCACAGTCGTAAAAATCTGTATGCGCATGGAAAGGTATTGTCCAGATACACATGCATACCAAATATAAAGGCAATATCTGAAGGAACACAGTAGTAATGAGTCTTTTTCGAATCGCGGTCGCAGATTTCTAAACCTGAACGCTGACCTCAAGTTCAAGGTCACAGGGGTAAAAAATTGTATGCGCATGGAAAGGTGTTGTCCAGAAACACATGCATACCAAATATGAAAGCAATATCTGAAGGGACGCAGTAGTTATGAGCCTTTTTCGAATCGCGGTCGCAGATTTCGAATCGCGGTCGCAGATTTCTGAACGCTGTCCTCAAGCTCAAGGTCACAGGGGTAAATAAATTGTATGCACATGGAAAGGTATGGAAAGGTGTTGTCCAGATACACATGCATACCAAATTTGAAAGCAATATCTGAAGGGACACAGGAGTAATGAGCCTTTTTCGAAAAGTGTGACGCCGCCGCAGACCACGCCGCAGACGACGCCGTCGACGAAGTAACACCTTTATGTCCCCTGACCATAGTCAGGCGACACAATAATACCCACTTAAAACAAATTACATTCCATCTGATAAATTAAAGTGTTTGTCACAATTGTAAAATAAAGCAAACATGCGCAGTATAGTGACGTATTTGTTTAAAAAAAAATTATGGCGTGATTTGATGTTTGTTTAAGTGTTTATGTTTTGTCATTTCTGTTTTTGCATTTTCTTTAATTATAAAGACATATCAATGGCGGCAATGATCGGATAAATATATTTAAATGTTGCACAGAATAGTAAGTAAGTGTCGCAGACAGATATGTTTATTTGATACTAACACAAATCTGAACCACTCGCCAAGATTTGGTTCAGGTTATCGAAGATATCATCTACCTTTTACTATCTACATTTTATGATAGGATCTTCAACTGCAGCAACAGCGGCCGGAGTCTCAGTTGCAGTCGTTCTAGCGGTTGCAGTTGTTGTGATCGTGTTTGTCCTTAGAAAGAAGTAAGTGTGTATTCACTTCGTTGATTTTCTGTAAAGTTCGTGTTTAAATATACTAGACATTGTGTTTTACACTAACCACCCTTTAAATCAAACACATTACATTTGGTCTTTGATGCTGAATCATTAACTGTTAAATGCATCAACGACCAAAATTAGTGTTTATAATATTTGTATAATGTATAAAGGTTTAATTGTGACAGTTTGTTAAATGCTTTTCCTACTGATGATGCACTTTTTAAACAAAATGTATGCGTATATTTGGTAGGGAGAAATTGTGCTTCGCAATCGCAAGGGGTTCGAAATCGGAAAATCCAGACGATAATCACCACATATCGGTAGCGAGGAAAGAATCCAAACCGAACGCACACTACCAAAGTCCACTAGCACTTGGAGAATCGGAGGCTCATCGCTACAGTGTCTTAGAGTTAAATCCTTACTTTGTATTAGAGAAAGAGACCACTGGTAACTCAGGACTAAACTATATAGCACATGCACATGAGGTGGATACAGATGATCGCGATATGTATCAAGAGATAGATTCGAATAACACATACGCGGATATTGATGATTTACGACAAGGCAATAACAATTACGATTACCCTAACAAGGCATTCACGGACTCGAAAACGGACCTCTCTCACAACGTTTACAACCATCTTAACTCTGACGGACACGAGTATGATCACAACGTCAAAGGGCAAAACAACGTTAAGACGATTTGAAAATAAATATGACTTAACGTCTAGTGTCGTTGGAAAATAGGTGACATAACGATGTACACACTATAAATAACGCAGGTTTATTTGTTTATTATAGTCTCATCCAATATTTACAATCTTCAGAATGCATATATAAAACATAAAGCTATAGATAAAACATTCGCCATTCATAAATTGAATTATAAGAGACTTAATCATAACGTATACATCAAATTGCCAGTCATACATAAAATTGAAGGGAAGTAACTGAAACCATATTGCCAACGATTTTTAAGCCTTGAAGAGTTACCTTTCTGTAATTTTATTCAAATGTTCAAATGTTCTAACAAGCAAGATTACTGCATTGTTATAGTCCCAGTATACACAAGGTATTGTAAAAATGTCTTTTACAATTCATAAAATAGATACATTACATTCTATAAGACCATTCTACAAAAGACTTACAAGGGACTTTAATACATGTACATACATGCTATTCATTATTTACAGATAAAAAACATCAGTGAATCGATACAGCCTCACCTATGCACTTTTAAAATGTATTAAAATGTATTAAAACTAATACAAGGCCTCTTTTCTAGACGCTAGGCATACATGGATTAATACCGACGCAAAATTTGTTCTGTTCGCTAACAATATAACAATAATCGTGTCATGCAACTCAAATAGCCCAACATACACACATATAATAGATTTTACAAGTCAATTTCACAAACAATATAGTACTTAATTTCTTTCTTTGTAAAACTATTGTCAACAAACAATTGGAAAATCCAGACAATAATAATCACATATCGTTAGCGAGGATAGAATCCAAACCGAACGCACACTACCAAAAGTCCACGAGCACATGGAGAATCGGAGGCGCACAACTACAATGTTTTAGAGAAAGACGGATTTGAACACCAGAGAAACGATATCACTTCCGTTCCAGCAGACGTCCATGACTACTTTGTTCTAGAGAAACAGAAACCAGCTATTGACAACGGAACGGGCGGTTCAATAAACGAAGGCCACACATACTTCGTTCTGGAAACACAAGGCGGTCAACAAGCTCAGGAATGTCTTTAAACGAATCTAATCCTTACTTTGTATTAGAGAAAGAGACCACTGGTAACTCAGGACCAAAACACACAGCACATGCACTTGAGGTGGATAAAGATGATCGCGATATGTATCAAGAGATATATTCAAATGACACATACGCGGATATTGATGATTTACGACAGGACAACAACAATTACGATTACACTAACAAGGCATTCACTGATTCAAAAACGGACCTCTCCCACAACGTTTACAACCATCTTAACTCTGCTGGAGACGAGTATGATCATGTGGGCAAAGGGCAAAACAACGTTGAGACGATTTGAAAATAAATATGACTTAACGTCTAGTGTCGTTTGAACATGCCTGCAGACAAGAAACTTTCCGGGTGTTTACATAAAATGTGCGTTGATGTATCTACTCTATTTTCTTTTGATGTAAGTTATTTTCTATAAAAGTGTAGCTTAGCATGCATATATCGTATCAATTTATATCCTGTGATCCATATGTAACGTTGTTGTTTTTATATGAATTGTTTGTATTATAAAATGCCCACATATTTTTACATCCTTTTCATTGTGTTACTCTTAAATGTATTGAACGATCTTTTTTATCATTAAAGCAAACCGATATACGCTTTTTCTCTTACGCATGTATATACTATAATTTAGCCACACTTAATTACATGTTAGACGATAAAAAACACATAACATAAACTAACATTGGGAAAGTATTAATACAGAAAACAAAAACAAAACAAAAATCTAAGTGATCAAAATGTTAGTATGATGATAAAATGTATAATCTACGTCAGTCCATTACTTATATTCATCGAGAACTATGCGGTAGAGTTCCAAAAAGACATGTTTAGGTTATAAAGACTATCACTACGCTGGTATCGGGGAATAACTACAAGAAAATAATAAAATGCTCTGGTTAACATGATGCATCGTAGTTTAATAAGGTGTGTGATTCAAGCAATACTTATACTTTAAAGCGACCGAATTCCAATAGTCATAGTGATGAAAAATAGGTTCCGCGACTCCTTTTATTTTGAATAACGAGCCAAATACCAAGATGGAAAATGACCCACACGTATTTATATGTGTTTTTACACTTGCAGAAAACCAATTCGTTTTACACTCGACCCACAAAAGTAAATTGTCAAAACTGATACTGGACTAAAATAGAGCCTTCTGATTGGTATGTGCAAAACAACGTCTCATATACATGTGTTAAGCGGAAACACAATAATAAGTACTTAACCTTTGACATGGAACTGCGGCCGAGGCATTTAACGGACAAACATGAATCATATATGCATGAGGCATTAATCTGGCTTTGAGATTTAAATAATAGGCATGATGCAATATCGAATCGCATTGCATACTCGCGGTTTAAACAAATATTATATAATATTCGAAATAAAAAGGTTACAAGTGAAAAGTTGGAATTAAAAGAGAGATGATTTTGTATATACAGTTCACGTTCAATTATGACTTTTAACGACACAGGATGGTCAAATGTTTGAAAACAGATAAATAATTAATACATGTCAACACATGTAATACTTAATATATTTCTCCTAAACTTCGTTCTGCTACAGACACGGTAATATTCCATCGGAAGTTTGAATATAAAAAAGGAAACATGAAAAATATCATATAAGCATTGTTGGACAAAGTCAGAAAGATCGGCCACATCGTCTTACACTTCTCTTACTAACATTTACCTTTCAATAATAGCAACATGATTAGCATTTCATGCGTGTGCTTTTTACGTGTTTTTTTTTCTGTAAACTTTCCCTATATGTGGACGATTTACGAACTTTAACTAGACATACACTTATTTCGATTTCAAATCAAATTAATGTTTAAAAAAGTAGTTCCTTCTGAGAAAATATTGGAATTAATTTCCTAATAATTAAAAAAAAAGTCATCACTTTGCATTGACTTTTTATCAGTATCGAAGTGTTAAGGGAAAATGTTTTAAAAAGTAGTCCCTTTAGAGAAAATATTGGGAATTACTGTCATAGTAATTTAAAATAGTTCATCACTTCGAATTGAAATCTGTATCGAAGTGTTGAAGCGACCGGTAACGAAGCTAGATAGGTTATTTTCAGGCGATTGTTATTTCAAGGAAAAATTAAACCTTCCAGCAAGAGTACAATTAAAAATCCCAACAATTGAATATTGGAATTTAATAGGGTAAAACTATTTGCTCATTCAAATCCGTTTTCTGACAAGAAATAGTAATTGGTGTCTTAAAAAAGAAAATCAGGGAAAATCAAACCAGGGACTCCCTCGGTCAAGACGGAAACCATATCTGTAACATTGTATCAACATATATGAGGTGTTAATACCAACGGACCAGGAAGTATGTGCCTATAACTACGTATTGCATTATACGTAAGATAGATTAAACGCACGCATGTTTTAATTAATTTGCCTTCAAACGAATTAAGAAGTTCGTTTTCCTAATTTTCAACAGCAATTACTTTGTGGTGTTCATTATAATCATTATCATCCTCATTATCCCTATCATCATCGAGTTTGTCGCCGACGACTTCATCAATATCAACACCATCAGCATGATTACTGTGAACCCTTGTAAAAGATGCGTTTTACAAACAAATAGCAAAGCATACTACGCGTTTTTGTCTCCTATGGTAACTGTTAATAATGCCACGGAATAAAGAGACATGTTTGTTGACAATAGTTTTACAAAGAAAGAAATTCAGTACTTAATTGTTTGTGACATTTACTTGTTAAATTTAGTAAATGTATGTATTTTGAGCTATTGTGGTTGCATGACACAATTATTGTTATATTGTTAGCGAACAGAACAAATGTTGCGTCGGTATTAAACCCATTTATGCCTAGCGTCTAGAAAAAAGGCCTTGGCAAACAGCGTAGACCCAGATGAGACGATGATGCGGCGTCTCATCAAAGTCTGCGCTGTTTGCTTAAAGGAATTTATGTAATAAATATTCTAAATATAGAAATAAATATACTAGACATCCCTTATTTTGGAAATAAATTGATCCAATTTAGAAGGATGGAAGAGCCCACTAGACATAAATGGGTTAAATAGGTCGGGCTAACTGATGCGTGGGTATGCAATCGGTAAGGCTGCCGAACTCATGGCATATTGCATACGCTTCAGAACTCGAATGAAACAATCCAAACAACGATGCATCAGGGTCTACGCTGTTTGCTTAAAGGAATTTCTGTGGGAAATATTCTAAACATAGAAATATATATACCAGACACTCTAATTTTGGAAATAAATTGATCCAATTTAGAAGGATGGAAGAGTCCACTAGACATAAATGGGTTAAATAGGTCGGGCTAACTGATGCGTGGGTATGAAAACGGTAAGGCTGCCGAACTCATGGCATAGCTTCAGAACTCGAATGAAACAATCCAAACAACGATGTATCGAAAACTAATCCGTCGGTTAACACAATTTTTGAAAAAAATGTTTAGATTAATTGTTACAATTTATTTACAACGACAGGCAAGATTTATGATATGAGTTTTATTAACAAAACTAAATAGATCATGTTCACGTCGAAATATTTATATATTCTGTCGTAATGATTTACACATTTTATTCTAGTGTTACCCTTATTATGTTTTATTATGAAAAGTGCTTTGCGGTCCGCCAATATAAAAACAAGATAATTCATGTTGTTTGATTACATTTCATACAACGCAGGATATTCGTATCCAGTCTGACATGTTTACAGGGTAATAACATCCGTATAACGATACATGCTTTGAATAATAACCCATAAAAACCGCACCTACCTATCCTTAATAATTTCGCCCATTAACGTCAAATAAAAAAAAAACACTTTTTTTACACTCCAGCATTACTTATTATTGTATCTATGTGTTCGGTATGCTATTTGTGTCGCGTTCTGAGAAAACTGGGCATAATGCATGTGCGTAAAGTGTCGGCCCAGATGAGCCTGAGCAGTCCGCAGAGGCTAATCAGGGACGACACTTTCCGCCTTAATTTGATTTTTGTTAAGAAGAGACTTCATTTAAACGTAAAATTCCATAAAATCGGAAATTGTCGTCCCTGATAAGCCTGATTGCGGACTGCACAGGCTTATCTGGGATGACAATTTACGCACAATAATTGTGCCCAGTTTTCTTAAAACACGACTCATTCAAGTGAATAAATATTACTCTGATGTTCAACGTTTGATTACACTATTGCTTGAGGTGTGTAGGAATTACATTCTTTATGAAAATGTAATTCAATTATAGTTACGCTCTTAAGGGTACTTGTTCAACATATGTGCATTTTCAAGTATATGTGTATATCATAAACAAATATCATACAAAATAAAAACATGTCTTATTATAAGCATTAGTATAATTACTCACTTTAAAATTGTTATAAAACTACGATAACTTACTATACAATAAGCTTACCTTCCTTAATCAAACACAATTGTCACTTCTTGCATCAACCAGTATAAACGTTTAAATGAAGATGGCAATTATACAAAACAGGGTTTCGACAGTGAGCTTTCGAAAAAGTATTGTATTTCAATAAAGGCACTCTAAAACGTTGATCTTTACACGCTGTCCTTATTGATATGCACCAACATGTCGCAGATATGTGTCGTGTTCTGCGAAAACTGGGCATAATGCATGTGCGTAAATTGTCTTCCCAGATTAGCCTGTGCAGTCCGCAATCAGGCTAATCAGGGACGACACTTTCCGCCTAAACTGGATTTTTGCTAAGAAGGGACTACATTTAAACGAAAAATGTCATAAAAGCGGAAATTGTCGTCCCTGAATAGCATGTGCGGACTGCACAGGCCAATCTGGGATGACAATTTACGCACAAGCATTATGCCCAGTTTTCTCAGAACACGACACATATACATAGGATACAGGAAATAACGACAACAAACATGGTGGCGAACCCAAATGGCTTTAAAATAACTCTTACTTGATCATCTGTTAATAGATTTTCCACACCAGGAGGCAAAATGTTAAAACTGAAAAACATATGTGTTTTCTAATTTTATATGGGATGGTGCAGCAAACATTTAACACATTGTTGCTATTAAATCAAATGATGTTGGATAACTTGTCATGACTGATATATATGCGTTTAAAAAAAACAATGAAATTACGTGGGTTAAGTGTAAAATAGTGTATGTGTTTAACATTTCTTTATGACATATGGCTCGACAACATCACGCTGGTCATGCGATACTTTGATAACGGATGACACTTCGATAGCAGAGAAAAACAAAAGCCACGCGCGAGAGGTGAGTTCCTCAGTTTTTATTAAACGTGTATCCTTAATATTAATTTTTTAGACACGTTACATGGTGGAGTTTATAAATGGTATATCCGTTTGTTTTGTGAAGAAATTACTTCAATGAAGAATGGAAGTTTTTTGTCAAAATATGAGAAAAGTCCACCGGAAAAGAGCATAAACTGGATAATCAGTACACATTTTAACAAAATAAACACACTTATTACAATAAAATGTTTGCTATTCCAGCATGTAGAGTAATTACTGTGCTTCAAATACTGAAATTTTGATAGCACTCAATTGCATATAAACAAAGATAGAGCATGTTTTAATTAGTGGTATGCATGATGTTGAAGACACTTTGATTCCCGATGAAGGGCACGTCGGATTACGGGACTCTAAACAAATTGAGCACTGTGATATCCGAGTTTTGTCTTCTACTTATAATGCGTTTATTTATATTGTTACTATTCTTAAGAAAGTGTTTCTAGTCCAGCATGTAGAATAATTACTGTTCTTAAACTACTAAAATGTTGATAGTATTCAATGAAATATGAACGAAGATGGAGCATGTTTTAATAGTTGGTTTACATGATGTTGTAGACACTTTGAGTCCCGATAACGGACACGTCGGATAACGGAGATTTTTAACAAATTTGGTACTCTGACATTTTGAAGACCGGCGAGAGTACCGGTGTAGTACCAAGGCAGCAGACATCGAGAGGAATGTATATACGCTTTAACGTTACAATCGAAGTAAGAAAAATAAATTGAAACTTCACGCTAAAATGGTCAGATTTTAATCCCCAAAATGTCTTAATTGAATATGCCATGACAAAAACAAAATCATGATCATATTCCAAAGTGATAAGAAAAATGAAGCACATTTTCGGTAATTCGGAAATGAATCCAGTTTTTATACTCGACCACCAGAACGTGGCATGGTCATGGCTAGAGCCTGCTGCAAACGTACCTTAGACGTGATAAGCACCGGTAGAACGTACTAAGAACCTAATGCCGTCTTTTGAAACGTAGTACGGACGTATCATTGTCGCAACACTAGCGTAGAAGGGTCGTAGTGAGAACCCGATGGACGTAACATGAACGTAGAGACAATCTAGAGACAACGTGTCACACACTCGTCCACGTCTCCACTACGCGTGTATTGCGTCAATGAGGTTCTTACTAGGTTTTAGCTACGTCATTACTACGACCTTACCAAGTTCTTACCACGTCCTGATTTGACAACGTCCTCGCCACGTAAGTTTTGAACATTTTCAAAGTTCACCCACGTCCTTCACGTCCATGAAGACCGAACCACGCGCAAAGCCGTGTTTTATGCGTCCTCGCTACGTTGTACACGTTCGCACTGCGTCCTGGCATATTTTTTAGGACGTAGTGGGAACGTGGCGTAGTGTGACGGGGGTATAAGTTCATATTTAACGTGTTGTAACATTAAAAGATATATTTATCTTTTAATTCGAAAATTAAAAACGTTCTTGACTTATTTCTAAGTATTTTTATTTTGTTGAAAGTTGTACTGATCATCCAGTTCATGCTGATTTTCAATGGAATTTTATCGTGTTTTTTTTTTCCATATAATCCACCGTTCTTCCGCGAATTTCTTTCTTCGCAATACGAAGTTATTTACCATTAATCGGCCAAAAAATATTTCGTGCCTGAAAACCATATATTAAATAGAACATAAATGCAAAAAGCTGAAGAACGCATCTCTCGCGAGTGGCTTTTGTTGTCCTCTGTTATCGAGGTGCCATCTGTAATCAAAATATCCGCATTACCGGGGTGAACATTGACCTTGCACTAATGCTAGTCCATATAAACGGACTCCCAGAGCCTTTGATAATTTTNTCATGGCATATTCAATTAAGACATTTTGGGGATTAAAATCTGACCATTTTAGCGTGAAGTTTCAATTTATTTTTCTTACTTCGATTGTAACGTTAAAGCGTATATACATTCCTCTCGATGTCTGCTGCCTTGGTACTACACCGGTACTCTCGCCGGTCTTCAAAATGTCAGAGTACCAAATTTGTTAAAAATCTCCGTTATCCGACGTGTCCGTTATCGGGACTCAAAGTGTCTACAACATCATGTAAACCAACTATTAAAACATGCTCCATCTTCGTTCATATTTCATTGAATACTATCAACATTTTAGTAGTTTAAGAACAGTAATTATTCTACATGCTGGACTAGAAACACTTTCTTAAGAATAGTAACAATATAAATAAACGCATTATAAGTAGAAGACAAAACTCGGATATCACAGTGCTCAATTTGTTCAGAGTCCCGTAATCCGACGTGCCATTCATCGGGAATCAAAGTGTCTTCAACATCATGCATACCACTAATTAAAACATGCTCTATCTTTGTTTATATGCAATTGAGTGCTATCAAAATTTCAGTATTTGAAGCACAGTAATTACTCTACATGCTGGAATAGCAAACATTTTATTGTAATAAGTGTGTTTATTTTGTTAAAATGTGTACTGATTATCCAGTTTATGCTCTTTTCCGGTGGACTTTTCTCATATTTTGACAACAAACTTCCATTCTTCATTGAAGTTATTTCTTCACAAAACAAACGGATATACCATTTATAAACTCCACCATGTAACGTGTCTCAAAAATTAATATTAAGGATACACGTTTAATAAAAACTGAGGAACTCACCTCTCGCGCGTGGCATTTGTTTTTCTCTGTTATCGAAGTGTCATCCGTTATCGAAGTAACGCATGACCAGCGTGATGTTGTCGAGCCATATGTCATAAAGAAATGTAAAACACATACACTATTTTACACTTAACCCACGTAATTTCATTGTTTTTGTAAACGCATATATATCAGTCATGACAAGTTATCCAACATCATTTGATTTAATAGCAACAATTTGTTAAATGTTTGCTGCACCATCCCATATAAAATTAGAAAACACATATGTTTTTCAGTTTTAACATTTTGCCTCCTGGTGTGGAAAATCTATAAACAGAAGATATGTCCAATGGTTTATGGTCTCATTGCCGCAGCGTAATAAACGCGGTGATCTGAACGGCAATCGAACGCAGACTGACTGCTCCGTTGTGTTGTATTTGATAGTTTAGTTACAGGTTGTTTCCGCGTCTTCATAACTACGTTTGGTATCGACCAGCCCCTGTGACCTTTCAGGGGGAAATATTTAATTTTAGCCAAATTAGGTCAAATTTACCCCGGCTTACCGGGTATTCGCCAAAGAGATAATTTCGATCCAAATAGACCAGCGCATGATGGTCAATGAGACCTTAATGTGCGCTGGTAGACAATTTAAAGACAGTTCAGGTCTGGTTGCCCTAAACAGGACATTAGCTGGATTAGCAGAGCCGCCCGCAGAAGTTCCCCTATCCGACAAGTCTTCAAGAAAATCTTCTGTGGGAGACTCTCGCCCCGGTCGCGACGCGGACGCTCCAGCAGCTGACCGGGGACTGACTGCTCCCAGAAGAGCAGCGCCTTATATAATATATACTGATGGTTCACGTAACCCGCTTGTTTAAGACATAACCCTACTTTTTCATGAAAAAAACCCTACCGTTTCAACCAGTAATTGTAGTATACTACTGCTATATTCTGCAATACATAGTGTGCATGTTTATAACCGACTTATATAATTAGATCATTAAATTATGTATATGAAAATACAATTATCAATCTACAATTCACACACTTTTTGCGTGCAGTTTACCGAAAAGACTTGCAAACGGGAAGCGTACTTTCGTTGTAAAGTAAAACACTTGAATGAACTCACAGAATAATGAACCTAAAGATTCATTATTTAAATAAATAAATACCGACCCAAACCGTCACACAATATAGTCCTAGATTGTATCCCCATTGCTGTATCGCTTAGATACAGATAGCTACATATATCGCTTAGATTAATATTGTCCTGGTTTTAACCCCATTCCTGTACCGCTTAGATCTATGTTTAATAGACATTTTAGCACGCGATATATGACTAAATTATCAAAGCACGCAACCTATGAGTAAATTATCAAAGATAACAATTTTGAAATAATATCTCTAAAAGAAACTCACGTGAAAATTTGTCAACGAAACTAGGCCCGGTCGAAGCTTCGCTTTCGAACAGAATTTAAAATTAAAATGTGTCTTCGTTTATTAAATACTGGATCATTTCCTTTTTTGTGTGTTTTTTAAGTTTGAGCAAAAAGTTTATATACTTTCTGTATTGTCGCTGCAAACCTTTCTAAAGAAGCTTAATATTAATCGCAATAAACATGGATTGTTTGGGATAAACACATGTATACTATTGTGTTCTAGATTGATTCTAATTAGAAAAAAAGACTGACACACAATTTAAGCATGAACATTAACAAGTGCAATACATGTGTAATTATGACAGCAGGAGTTATGGTTCTTGTGCACTTAATTTCCCCTCATTTTAAATCTACCTAAATAACAAAATAAATCGACGTTGATACTTTTGCAAGATATTCCGCTTTTAAATAAAAATAAATGCCAACATGTTCTCACAATATGGAAGCACTAGTTTTGGCTCTTGTATTCCTTCGATGAGATCTACCTACTAATACAGTTTTAAGTTGATACCTCGAACAAAATAGTTTTCAAGATAGTATAAAGAAAACATAAGAACACAAACTAACAAAGGGCAATAGCTCAACCAATATGAGTTACTTGTGGTTGACAAGAGACGAATAGTTTCTATGATACTCACGGATAAACACAACGATTATGGATGCAAAATATGCGGACCCGCACACGGGCCTCAACAAAGTACAAGATCTCTCATACTATGCTTCAAATACAAATCTATATAAACCATCAGGTCTGTTCCATAATCTAAACCACCACATTCGTCGCAAACTAACCATGCTCATCTGCGGTGCTCTTCTTCTAGGGACGTTGCTGCCCGGGACCCTCGGGGCCCCGGCCCAGAGGCTTAAGACAACGGAGCCTTTCGATCACATGGCTCTGCTTGATGAAGACGGAATGTACACGCTTTTCTGGAATTTTAACAGCTCCCATATTACTTTTGAGGCGCACGTGGAAACAAAAGGTACGTAATTGTTGTTTCTTTGATCATATGCAGGAATGTATCAAAGGAATGCATTTTGTATTATTTTGAAGGTTGATATCCTCATTTGTATGGATTACAAACATGTTCCAACGTTTGTTAAATGTTTTATTGTTGTTGTTTTCTTAATCTTTAAATACGATTTATTATTATATTTACTCGCACCGTATCACACTTAACTTATTACGTTGTTATCCGGTTTTTCGTACAGCACTGCATTGATTTAAGACAGGTTAATATAAGAATGAATTGTATCGCTTTGTATTGGCTGATTAAGAACAAAAAAGACATGAACTGACATTTTATCAATTGAGCCTCGTTGTGGGAATACAGGGCTTAATGTATGTGTGTAAAGTGTCGTCCCAGATAAGCCTGTGCAGACAACGCAGGCTACTCGGTGACGACACTTTGCCCCTTAACTTGATTTTTGCAAAGAAGAGACTTCTTTTAACGAAGGAAACGATAACAGCGGAAAGTGTCGTCCTGACTTGCCTGTGCGAATTGCACACGCTAATCTAGGACGACACTGTGCGCACATGCATGAAGCCCAGATTTCCAAGAACGAGGCTCAATTTAAACTAGCAATTTATTTTACTATGCTGTGGTAATGATCGGTCTTCTGTTTGCGTTATTTACTGGGCTGTTTGACAGGCATAAATAGAGATCGGAACAGCAAACAGCTGCGATGTGATTGTTAAAACACTTGTAAAAACATATGATTTCATTTAATTATTTATCTCGCCGTGTGTTCTTTTAAAAAGTAGTTCAGTTAACTGCAATTATTACCTTTATCACGAGGGTTTGTTATCGTATTGCAGGATGGGTTGGTCTTGGCTTCTCCGGAAACGGGAACATGTTTCCCGGCGACGTCGCCGTAGGATGGGTGACCGACCATGGGCAGGTTCACTTTGCTGTAAGTATGTTGACTAGATCTTTACAATTAAAGCGACTTGTTCACACAGTTTCGTATTTTTAAATTATGTTATTTACCATTTATCGTCAGAACACGGTTGCGTATTTCTTAAAATTATGTTATATACTATTTATCTGCTGAACGTTAAAACATTGATACTTATTTTTTGTTATTAAAATACGTGCCTTCGAAGGGATTCGAACCTGTTTGCGTTTTCAACGTTATATGGAGAATCGCAAGCACCAGTGACACTGAGATGAACGTGCATAACTGTATCCGTATAAGATACAATAATAACGTGATGAAATGTGTCCACCTCAGATATTTTTTAATATAAATTTAAAGTTAAAAAAACATCAACACTTTAATCACATTTGTAAATACATATATATCATCCTAAGAAATATACATGTATTTTTAATTTTCAACTCAACGTTTTAGACTGTCAATAAATACGCGTATATTACTTGCATTTTATGTATACGGAAGCCAGCATAGTTGTTTATGGTCATTGAGCGGGAGAGCTTCGCCATAAATTTTATTCAAAGCCTCGCCTGATATATTACACAATTATCAGGCAGTTACCTGTTATTCTCTATATATATGTATATACACGTATGACCTTACATTCTGATTGTTTTTGTCAGGACCGTCACACGACAGACCATCGCATGCCGTTAGTGGACACGTCGCAAGACTGGTTCCTACTGCACGCGGAGGAAACGAGCGCTGGTACCGTGCTGAAAATGGTCCGGAAACTACAAACGTGTGACACCGCTGAAGACATAGACATTAACGTAACTAAAGAAAAACTAAAGCCACTGCTTTTTTTCATTTGAGCGGGAATTAATGCATGTGCGTATAGTTGTCCCAGATTAGCTTGTGCAGTCCGCTTTCAGTGCATTTTCGCTAAGAAGAGACTACCCGTTAACACAAAATAACATAAAAGGGAAAAAGTGTCGTCCCTTATAAGCCTGTTCGGACTGCACAGGCTTATCTGGGAAGACACTTCACGCACATGCATTAAGCCTGGTTTTCTCAGAGCGAGGCTCATGTATAAAAATATGTACTTATCTATACGTTTAAATTCCGGCCCATGTGTCTTAATGTCATACATTGAACACTTTTAATGTCATGTTCTATGTAATACGTTCTGTAATGTGAGACCATATTTTCAAGAGGAATCTATTCAGACTATTAAATATTTTCGAAATTTAGCAAACGTTTCTTAGCATACTGTGTCCCAAATCAAATATATCCGGAGTCGGGACATTATCCAATCAAGGGCTCGAAATTCTCCTATCAAAAGATTCAAACTCGGACGACAATATACGTAACATTACACAACTATGGTTTATTCTCACAATTGTTTTCAGTAAATAAACAGCTGATTCTTATACGACCATGAATACATTTTACATTGACTTAATGTGTTATTTTTTCTTAACTCGAACATTGACATTCAATGCTGCCGTGTTCATTAATTACTCTCCCGTGCATTTCATATGACATTTAGTCAAATGCAATTGAAGTTGCATTGTGTTTTTTTTAATTGCGTGTCTTGCTCTATGTCTTTATACGCGGTCAGTGTAATATCTAGTTGATTTTAGTTCACTTCCCTTACCAAGATCATCGACTTCCACACTTACAGTGATTTAACTATCACAAATTATTGCAACCGGATCCTTCAGAAAAGTCCCAACCGGGTGACGTATGCCTTCCATGTGGAGAATCCGCGCAACAACCGAAGCATGCCAAACCATATTTACTATTCGCTAATTTTTATCTCGAAAAAACCTCTTTCAAAGCGTTCAGTGCTTTGATTTCCCCACACGCTTATAGAAACCTTCATCATGCATTTCAGAATGGCACAAATCGCGTCATCTACGCATTCAGCTCGGAAGACCCGCAAAACGACCGCAGCATCTTGTACCACGGAACCACACGGGGAACCAAGAGCCTCTTCCTGCTCAATCCGGACAAAGGGGATGGCAACATCCGGGAGACGAAGATGAAGCACTTCGAT
Organism: Dreissena rostriformis; assembly: GCA_007657795.1. Lineage (NCBI taxonomy): Eukaryota > Metazoa > Mollusca > Bivalvia > Myida > Dreissenidae > Dreissena > Dreissena rostriformis. The sequence goes on from VMBQ01003894.1 coordinate 83,834, forward strand.
TTTCTTAATAATAACGTTAGGAAACTGTAATATATGTAAACGTGTTAACGCATCACAGACTAAACATAGTTCATACATATGTGTATTACAATCATCTGCTGTAAAGTAAGCACACATAAGTTTCGTATTTGTTTTGGGTCAAAAAATTGTTATAAAGACATGCATACATGCATAACTCAAATAATGGTAGCAGACATTTGTTTGTGTTATTATTATAAAATACGTATTGATTTATTTGCTTTTGTCTTATGCCGGTACCATTATTATATCACATGCATTTATTTCATTTATAATTTTATTTTTACTGAAAGCTTAAATTTCAATTTCAGTATATGGTTCCAAATGACACCACTACTTACCTCTGCCGGGCCTTTATCATGCCTCCACTCGGTAAACACCACATGATTAAGGTAGGGACTTCTTTTTTGTTACTAAATATATATTACAGAATGTAAGGTATTACTGCCGGGCCTTTATCATGCCTCCTCTCGGTAAACACCACATGATTAAGGTAGGAACTACTTTTTGACACTAAATAACGATTTTTAAAGTAAGGATTTCAGGTTTATAATAGTAATACTTCAATATTACAAAATATACAAGCTATGGAAAGATACCATTAAACATTTTCCAAAAAAGCCCATTTAAAAAGAATTAGCTAATAAGTAACATGACTTTGCCCAAGAGGGGATACACGATATTGGAATCTAATCGACGTTTGTTCCCAAATATTCCACATACATTTGCATCTACCTTTCATCGAGATATGCCTTAAGCCATACCTAAAGTGCAAGTGATTCAAAAACATTTTGTATGTAGTTATTATCCGGACAGACGCACGTGTATCGTGCACATGTAACACATTTGAGCAATCCAGTACAGTCCTTTAGACATATACCAAAATGTGCTAGTGTTTTGAAAATCTTTACGGTCTTACGGAAGAAACAAGGCTGTTCTTTATTTCATGTCAAAACCTTATCCCATCTCAACTGTTGTCACTCCATACAATTATTTATACCGCCAGTGCAAAAACAATATCAACGTTTGTGTACCTATGAATTAGTGGGTGTTTCCAAAGTCAAGCGCAATTCGATATAAGTCTACTGTAAATATTATAGTACCAACACTGTTGTCACTTCACGAAACTATTGCTACCGCCAGTGCAAAAAATGTTTCAATGTTGTGTACCTATGAATTAGTGGGTGTTTCCAAATTCTAGCACAATTATATATAAGTCTATTATCAATACAACAGTACGAGGTTGTTATCACCCCTGGAAATGAGAAGCACGTGCACCACATCGTGTTGTCGAGGTGCAAGGTCAACAACCCAAGCCAGTTCGACGGAAAATCAGAAATATGTTACATGTACAAACCAGATTCAATTCCTAACTGCAATGAGAACATTGTTTCCTGGGCCATCGGCGGAGAGGTACATAAATTGGGGCTAATTGCAACATTATTATGGTACCCGATCTTTACTTGTTATAAACCAATACAGAACTAGCATCAATCAAACCTCATATGGTAACACCGGTTTACTTGTTAAGGGATTCTTTGAACGAATTAAAAAATAAAGTCGTTCTGATCTTGTCATGTACTAATTGTATGCCGTTTTTCATAAATGTGTCTTGTTCTGAGAAAACTGGGCATAATGCATTTGCGTAAAGTGTCGTCCCAGATAAGCCTGTGCAGTCCGATTGGATTTTTGCTAAGAAGAGACTTCATTTAAACAAAAAAATGTCTTTAAAGCGGAAGTGTCGTCCCTGATTATCCTGTGCAGACTGCACATGCTAATCTGGGACGACACTTTGCGCACATGCATTATGCTCAGTTTTCTCAGAACGCGACACAAACGTTCAAAAAACTTATAGCTTGCGAAGTTTTCGTTATATATTATGTAGGTATTATTGGTAATATTACTACTCTTAGCCTTGTAGATGCTTGTGATGTAGTACATGATTTTTCTACCCTCAACAGCCATTTTACTTCCCGGATAACGTTGGATTCTCTGTCGGTGCACCGGAAGATCCGGTTTTTTACAAGATGGAGACCCATTATGACAACCCCAATGGCCGAGCCGATATTCTAGATAACTCAGGTAGTATAAGTTGGAATTTGTATTTATCATGTATCTTTACAAACCGTCAGCTCGCATGTCATCAAGATGATGATGATGATCTGATGATGATGATCATCAGCAGCAGCAGCGCAGCATCAACAATTAAAACGAAGTCTCTTCTTAACAAAAAATCCAGTTCAGGCGGAAAGTATTATCCATGATTAGCCTGCGCAGGTGAATCCCATAGGGGTCAGCATCAACAGCATCATTTTTGAAGACATCCTTATCATCACTAGCATTACAAACACCATGTATGTCATGTGAAAACTTTCATTTTATCCTTTCATTGTAATAACAGACCGCTCAAATCATCATTGTTATGTGCATCGGATCATCATCTCTTGTATCATTATCTTAATCATTATATGTTGGTTATGAACACAAAGAGAAAGAGAGTTCGTGTATAAAAAGTTGATTAATTAAATAAAAGGAAATGAAATTAATTTATGTAAGCTTGCTTAATATATATGAGCAACGGTCTGTGAAAACGTGCCGTAATGAAAGTGCGTAAACTATCGTCCGAGATTAGACTGTGAAGTTCGCACAAGCTAATCAGGGACCACACTTTCCGCTTGTAATGTGTTTTCGTTTAAAGGAAGACTCTTCCTGATGAATTTCCAGTTAAGGCGGAAAGTATCGTCCCTGATTAGCCTGTGCGGACTACACAGGCTAATATGGGACGAAACATAAGCGCATGCATTTAACCCCATTTTCACACAGCGCGACTCAATTATATATACACTCCTCAGGCATCCGAATCACTCTGACCTCTGAGCTGCGGTCCCAAGAGGCGGGGATGCTGACAATGGGTATAGTGACCTCCTTCAAACAGGTCATACCCCCGGGCCAGAGCAACTTCATCAACAGGGGATTCTGTCGGGAAGACTGCACCAGACTGGTCTGTAGTTGTTGTTTCTTAAACAACAATATATGAGTACTAGAACATATAAAATGTACGCAAACAGACTAAGAGTTGTATCCTAATTTAGATACATGTCTACTTTGCAAGATAAGTCAGCCTGCATGCACACGTATTGCTGTACTTTTTTTAGATACAATTTATATCTATTTTAACAAAAACCCATTCTAGTTCCATACATTTGTTTCAACTAGGGTAGTTGTCGGTTTCTAAAACAAGTTTATGACCAATTCACTTACATAGGCTAAAACTCCTCGCAATCGGTACCTCTCCATAAGGGTGAACGTAAGACACTGAATTCACTAGTTAAACTCCCCTAACATCAAGAAGGATTTCTAGTTTATAAATTGTTGTGTTATACAAATGATTTTGGAGCGGGGGAGAGGTTCTACATTATACTTGAAAAAATAAATAAAAGAATAAGACATAGAATACTACTAATATTTTAGTCGAGAACCATCAGTGGTATGTAATGGCGGCAGTAATTTCATTGCGTTGTATTCGGAACCAATCAAATCGCATGGAGGTTGTTATCGAACCAATGAAACCGCATGGAGGTTGCTATCGAACCAATCAAATAGCATTGATGTTGCTATCGATCCAATCGGCTAAGCATGCCCATGAAAAGTGTTGGCTGATTTAAGGGACTTGTTCACAGATTTTGGCATTGTTTGAAAATAGTTATTAAATGCTTTAAATTGATAAATCTAAACATCGGGACCTTATAGTTCAAGTATACAACAAGAGAAAAAAAAGTAATCCCGTACCAGGGCTCGAACCACTGACCATGGGAGCAATCCTCGGTATTCAACAAAATATAACGATAACAACAAAACTCTCCAAATTTTTTAATCGCTTCGCGTTTGTTACGCCTTATAATATTTAGGGTTTTAAATCGTCTTAAGATGGATGCATATAATCGATATTTAAGAGCATTGTAAATGTTCAGTATTACGGTTTTCTCGCAAATATCATAACTAATACGAAAATGTGTAAATCTGAAAAAAAAAAATATCGCTTTTGTTAATTTTGCAAAACGTGAAGAGGTCCCTTTAAATAAATAACTGGGTTATGACTGAAAACTTGTTAAACAAGACAAAACATAAACATTTAAAGCGATAATGCAAACTCATCAGTCCTTCTGATGTGTACTTTATCCATTTTCAGGGCATGGCACAAGCTAACATGCCGGAGTATAATTCTTTACCCTTTTTCAGGGCATGACACAGGCTAACGTGACGGTGTTCTTTATCCATGTTCAGGGCATGACACAAGCTAACATGACGGAGTTCAATTCTTTTCCCGGTTTCAGGGCATGGCACAAGCTAACATGACGGAGTTCAATTCTTTACCCATTTTCAGGGCATGACACAGGCTAACATGACGGTGTACTTTACCCATTTTCAGGGCATGGCACAAGCTAACATGACGGAGTTTAATTTTTTACCCAGTTTCAGGGCATGGCACAAGCTAACATGACGGAGTTCAATTTTTTACCCAGTTTCAGGGCATGGCACAAGCTAACATGACGGAGTTCAATTCTTTACCCAGTTTCAGGGTATGACAAAAGCTAACATGACGGAGTTCAATTCTTTACCCATTTTCAGGGCATGGCACATGCTAACATGACGGAGTTCAATTCTTTACCCAGTTTCAGGGTATGGCACAAGCTAACATGACGGAGTTCAATTCTTTACCCATTTTCAGGGCATGACACATGCTAACATGACGGAGTTCAATTCTTTACCCATTTTCAGAGCATGGCACAAGCTTACATGACGGAGTCCAATTCTTCACCCAGTTTCAGGGCATGGCACAAGCTAACATGACGGTGTTCTTTACCCATTTTCAGGGCATGGCACAAGCTAACATGACTGAGTTCAATTCTTTACCCAGTTTCAGGGTATGGCACAAGCTAACATGACGGAGTTCAATTCTTTACCCATTTTCAGGGCATGANCGAAAGACGATTTTTTCCAATAGTTTAGCGTTACAGGGTACAAATAAGTGATACACAGTAAAGTTTATTTGCATTAGGACGAGATATTAGCAACATACAAAGTAAGCTTTATTTTCCACAGATCTTTGTGTTTCCCACGCTTTTAGATATGACCAAAGGGTATGAAAGGAAAACATCATGTTTAAGAAATCAATTGCTCATCGCGTAAACTACTTACCTAATTTATTCTTAAAACAATTACATGCTAAACAGATTTATATTCTAAAAAAGGTCGATGGCTTGTCTATTAGTTTTTCAACAAACGTTAATTATATAAAACACATTTGCAAACAATAAGTATAATTATGGCATTCATTTAATCGTATGATAGATTTTAATATATCAACGTTCTGCTTAATCAGACTAACATTTGTCTATAACTCCTTTTCCAGGGTGACAGTTTCCGAGTAGATTGCCACTATAACACCGTCGGAAAGTCAGAGCCTGTTTTGGTAAGAGCCGCAGTATTCTAACTTATATTGTTTTATTCGTAATAAATACTTAACCATCTTTTTTCTTTTTAATGCTTGTTTATGGACCAATAAACAGCGATTGAAATCAAATAAAACCGCGTCGATGAGCGCATGTGTGGTTTCCAGACCACATCTAGCGTTGAAATTTTGGCTATTTCTAGAAGGAACACTGACTTTTTATGGGTTTTCTTATATTTATTGTTCGAACTATTTTACGAAATTTTCGTTGATTTTGAGTGTTGATTGGGCTTTAAATCACTCTCTGTATATCACAGGGTGGCCTGGCAACCACTAACGAGATGTGTTTGTCGTTCGCCTACTACTACCCAAAGACACCACTGGAAGGCTGTTTGTCGAATCCGAGTTATGGAATGTCCGGTGCCGATGGAGATTCCAAGGTACAGATGTATGCTTTTATAATATGTCAACTGTCGTATTAACCATATGCAATATTTTTTTCGATGATGTATTGAATACGATACCATGTGTTACTGTCAACTTACAGAATGTTTTGTTAGATGTATGAAAGAAATATGATGTATGAAATATATGACTTAACATTCCGTTATTCGCGAATTTTAAAGACCGTATTATAAATTATATCTGAAAAATCATAGAAATATAAATAAACTTGGAAGACCGTTCAAAACAAATGCCATAAAGATAAATGCCATTTCCATACGACTTAAGGGTTCTAAACATTTGACTTACCAGTAAACGCGCTATAAGTTCAAGTCGAAGTGCTTTCACCGAAAAAGTGCCAATCAAATGTTACATTCATAATTTATGTAAATAAGGCATACTGCAACAAAATCGTCGATTTGTTCTTAAGATCATCATCAGTCTTTTTTTCCCCATCCACCCTTTAGACCTGGCAGATGATTCAGAATGCGGACTGGTCCAACAAGACCGTGGTAGACTGGTTCTATCAGCAGCAAAGCACCGGGCCAGGGAATGCGTACTGCAGTGGAGACAGTTTGAAGGTAACCAGTCTATTTCAAATTTTAATCAACCTTTCTCTTAGCTTAACAACAGCCATAGACACATATTTGGGAAGCGCGTGAATGCAGTACTAATTTAGGTATTTGTCCTTCACGAAAAATCAAGAAAATATGTGTATTATTATTGCAGTAAAGTTGATATTTATGTCGTACGTATAATGCACAATTTCTTCCTATTTGTAGTCTTCAAGTTGTTCAGTGGCTAATCTTAAAGCCATTCTACTCTATACAATTAATATATTCACATTAAAAAAAGTAATTGTTATTCAAATAGTTAAAAAAATGATGTTCATACAATCTAGTGGCTTTGATACATGTTCGTGGATGATTTGTCATACTGTTGTATACTGTATTGCATTCAACGATTTGAAAAAATGTTTATTCATATCATTTCAGTTATTCATATACAATCAAAGTAATTTCAAAGTTCCGATGATTGCTATTTTAGATTCCGGACCACTTCGACTACACGTTCACTGGCACTTTACCACCTCACGATTACGTCGAACCTAGCATGTGCCCGTAATGGACCGTTGATTTTGATTGGATAGTAGCCAAGCAAATGCTTGAAATGAACCGACGATTCTGATTGGACTTTAACAAGTATATCAATAAAAAACCATATCTTGTAAAATCTTTGCCTTTATTTTCTATGTTTTTTTATCGTGTAATTTGTTTTTTAGTGTAAAACATTACAAGAAAATAATCTTTAACTTACTTAGAAAGGTCTAGATTTCGTTAAAACCTTGCGTGTGGATGTTTAAACACTATACATGTTTTCGATTAGACAGTGATTGACCATTAACAGTCCACCGATGAAAATAAAAAATAAAATACATAATGTTAATAAATTTGTTCATATATCACTTAAAATGTAAAGCGTATGGACACACGGACACAATGAGTATGTTAACTAAGTGGTTTATTGAAGAACCTTCGCCCATAAGTGCATTTTCGATTTTCTAAGCAAATCCATGCATGGACTTTATTCGTTCAGAATGCATTGCATTCAGGGGCATACACACGCTTTATGGGGTGTTAGAATATCTTAATATTTAATTTGTATTTTAAAGGGTACTATGGTCGATAGAAAAAACACAGCACTAATTAATAAGTCGTAAAACTAAATGTTTTTTTTTGCACATTGATTTCCCGTTTGTGATTTTATATGGAGAATACCTCGATCGATTGGACGATTACGAGTGAATTTGTTTACATTTAAACACATGTTCTAGTGTCACTCATGCAGATTCAGAGTGACGTATGCATTATTTATATGCCAACGCATGAAAGTCACGTTCAAGAGTTGCCTATAAACGGCTGAAGTTTGCTTTTTATAGAGAATTCCCATTTATTCTTTATTACAAGTGCAGAGAAAAATAAGTCAGGGAATACGACTGTGGTGATGATAAATATGATTATGACGATGACGGCGGCGGTGGTGGTTGTTACAATTGTTATGATGATAATGATGATGACTGATTATGATTAATGAAGAAGAAGACAAAGAAGACGAAGAAGACGAAGGCGACGAAGAAAAAAAAGTAGAAGGAGAAGAAGAAGATGATGATGACGATGATGATGAAGATGATGATGATGATGATGATGATGATGACTATGACGATGACGATGACGATGATGAAAATGATGATGATGATGCTGATGTTGATGCTGATGATGATGATAATGCTGATGCTGCTGCTGATGATGATGATGATGACGATGACGACGACTACGACGATGACGACGATGACGGATATGATGTTTGTATGGATGCACGAACACAATAAGTGTATTAATAAATAATTGTATAAAATAATTAAAATAAAATAAAGAATGAAGATCGTGACTTCCGGTACCTTCTTCGATACGTCACTCATGAAAACAGTCAACATATAGCACAAATAAATTTGGAATTCTTTCGTCGGTATGTAGCCAATGTGACTCGCATAAATGTAAGTGTAGTTTAATTATTGCTAACGATGATACAAATCAACATACACCACATTGCGTAATATTGAATAATGTTAGCTGTAGCACAATAAATAATTATGACACTGATATGTCATCCCTGGATAATAACGTTATTATG
>VMBQ01003895.1:0-25099 GCA_007657795.1 Dreissena rostriformis
ATCATTAAGACCGTACTCTTAAGAAAAACCCGTTCTACTTCATGGGTGCAGTCCATCCAATTCATACAAGTTGCTTAAAATAAACATTCATATGCCAACAAACAGGTTTTCATTAATTGACAGGCATTTTCATTATGATAGCTATGCTCAAGTTGGTAACATTTTGGGAGTAAATTGTTCTCCAAACTTAACTCTTTCAGTGCTGGAACCGAATTTTGAAGGCCTTTGCTAACAGTTTGGATCCAGATGAGACGCCACAGAATGTGGCGTCTCATCAGGATCCAAACTGTTTGCTATTCTGATAGTATTTTTTGGAAAAAAAAAAAATCAACGAAAATGCTAATTTTAGAAATTCAGCAATAGACATTTTAGCAGACAACAAATTTCCCAGCATGCAAAGGGTTAACTGTATACTTATCCTTTACTTACTGTACCATTTCAGTTCCTGACCATTGTGCTCAATGAATTTGTCTACACCTGGTACAGGTATGTGACTGAGCAGAATCCCATAGCTTTTGGTAAAGTCTTCTTCGTGGCGTCTGATTTTGGAAGTTTTGTTCAGAACATTACGATTTTATAATGAAAGTTTCTTGGAATACATAAATGTGTATGCTAAATTTGAGTACATTGAACAATACTCTTAGTATAGCTTTTATTTCACTAGATGTATATTGGTTTTCAGACCCTTTGTAAAATTTGAATCATAGTCAGGGCTGCACTAAGGGGAAGCTTGTGAAAGTCTTCTATTCCAGTTATTACTGTTGGACATTCGAAGTCTTACTAATTTTTTAGATGTTTTTTTGTATGTATATATATGGTGATTGAAATGTTTTGTTCAAAGTTTAATGTCACAGATTGTTAAGTAAAGCTTATCGTTAATATGTATGCAGTTTAGGAAAGTGATGTAAAGTAATGTTTATCTTTAATATATATGCTGTTTATGCATATAACTTGCAAAAGTCCAGTTCATGATTATACATACAAAACTGACAATAAGTTAAGGAAAATGATGTTAAGTAAAGATTATCTTTAATATATATGCAGTTTAGGAAAGTGATGTAAAGTAAAGCTTATCTTTTATATTTATGGTGTTAAGGAAAGTGATGTAAAGTAAAGCTTATCTTTTATATATATGAAGTTTAGGAGAGTTATGTAAAGTAAAGCTCATCTTTTTGTATATTCAGTTTATGAAAGTGATGTAAAGTAAAGCTTATCTTTTTTTATAAATGCAGTTTAGGAAAGTGATGTTAAGTAAAGCTTATCTTTAATATATATGCAGTTTAGGAACGTGATGTTAAGTAATGTTTATCTTTTGTATATATGCAGTTGAGGAGAGTGATGTAAAGTAAAGCCTATCTTTAATATATATGCAGTTTAGGAAAATGATGTAAAGTAAATATTATCTTTTCTATATATGCAGTTTGGGAAAGGTATGCAAAGTAAAGCTCGTCTTTTATATGAGCCTCGATCTGTGAAAAGGGAGTTTAATGACTGTGTGTAAAGTGTCGTCCCTGATAAGCCTGTGCAGTCCGCACAAGCTAATCAGGGAGACACTTTCAGCTTTTATGATAGTTTTTGTTTAAAGAAAGTATCTTCTTAGATAAAATCCATTTTAGGCGAAAAGTGTCATCCCTGATTAGCCTGTGCAGGCTAATCTGGGACGACTTTTTACGCACATGCATTAGACCCTTTTTTACAGAGCGCGGCCCATATATATATGCAGTTTAGGAAAGTATATTGTTAAAGTGTACTTGTTAGCTGTTGCTACCATTGTTGCAGGACTGTGAGTACAGATGAGGAGTTTGTGGATGAGCTGAGAACCTCCATCCGCTTTCTGTTGTCAGTTCTCCTCAGACGAGCCAAGAAGGTACACATTGCAAGGTCTCAAGGTCTTCAGACTTTTATAAAGTCTGTTTTTCCAAGATTAGTGTAATATTACTTTTTAGCTCACCTGAGCACAAAGTGCTCATGGTGAGCTATTGTGATCACCTTTTGTCCGTCGTGCGCCGTCAACATTAACCTTGTTAACACTCTAGAGGCCACATTTATTGTCCAATCTTCATAATACTTGGTCAGAACATGTGTCCCAATAATATCTTGGACGAGTTCAAAAATGGTTCCGGTTGGTTGAAAAACATGGCTGCCAGTGGGCGTGGCAGTTTTCCGTATATGGCTATAGTAAAACCTTGTTAACACTCTAGAAGTCACATTTTTAGTCCAATCTTCATGATACTTGCTCAGAATATGTGTCATAATAATATCTTGGACGAGTTCGAAAATGGTTCCGGTTGGTTGAAAAACATGGCTGCCAGGGGGCGTGGCAGTTTTCCTTATATGGCTATAGTAAAACCTTGTTAACACTCTAGAAGTCACATTTTTAGTCCAATCTTCATGAAACTTGGTCAGAACATGTGTCCCAATAATATCTTGGACGAGTTCGAAAATGGTTCCAGTTGAATGAAAAACATGGCCGCCAGGGGGCGTGGCAGTTTTCCTTATATGGCTTTAGTGTATAGTAAAACCTTGTTAACACTCTAGAAGTCACATTTATTGTCCAATCTTCATGAAACTTAGTCAGAACATTTGTTCTAACGATATCTTGAACGAGTTCGAAAATGGTTCCGGTTGGTTGAAAAACATGGCTGCCAGGGGGCGTGGCAGTTTTCCTTATATGGCTATAGTAAAACCTTGTTAACACTCTAGAAGTCACATTTATTGTCTAATCTTTATGAAACTTAGTCAGAACATGTGTCCCAATAATATCTTGAATGAGTTCGAAAATGGTTGCGGTTGGATGAAAAACATGGCCACCAGGGGGCGGGGCAGTTTTCCTTTTATGGCTATAGTAAAACCTTGGTAACACTCTAGAATTAACATTTATTGTCCAATCTTCATGAAACTTAGTCAGAACATTTTTTCTTATAATATCTTGGATGAGTTCGAAAATGGTTCTGGTCTGTTGAAAAACATGGCCGCCAGGTGGCATGGCATTTTTTCTTATATGGCTATAGTAAAACCTTGTTTACACTCTAGAAGTCATATTTATTATCCAATCTTTATGAAACTTTGATCAGAACATTTGTTCAAACAATAGCTCTGCTGAGTTTGAAAATATGAAAATGGTTATGGTTCGTTGAAAAACATGGCCGCCAGGGGGCGGGGCAGTTTTCCTTATATGGCTATAGTGAAAACTTGTTGACACTATATTAGCCACATTTATTGGCCAATCTTCATGAAACTTGGTCAGAACATTTGTCCCAATGAAATCTTGGCAGAGATTGAAACTGGGTCATATGAGCTAAAAAAACTATGTCACTAGGTCAAATATAAACAAATCAACATGTTAAAAGTCACTTTTTTGGTCCAATCTTCATGAATCAGCCAGAAAAGTCTAGTTCCTTTGGCTCTTAGGTGAGCGCCTTAGGGCCCATGGTCCTCTTGTTTCATATTGCTGTAAAGATTGTATTTCCGATGGTTAATAGAGAAATAATATACATTTGTACCACAATTATACCACTAGTCTCTGGATTTACTAGATTATTCCTAAAATTTCATTTTGCATATAATTGCACATTTCCTTAACAATACAAAATATCATTATATGTTTTGGGTCTGCATTCACCTATAATAGTAAAGTATAGTTATAGCCTGTTCTTGATATAGATATTAATATAAGACACACTGCTTTTAACTGTATCTTTTGGGATGAACAAGACTACATATTAAAGACAAATGCAAACAATACATGTACGTTAACAAGCATGCTATAGAACAACAGAATACAGCATGAAGTTATGAAGAGATACAACAATTTTCTGGTATATAATTGTTTGTGACTTGCTGCGAGTTGATGGTCTTTGTGCACACTTGTTCCATAGCATACCTTAACATAACATAATTTGTATGAGCCTTGCTTTGAGAAAAGGGGGTTTAATGCATGTGCTTCATGTGTCGTCCCAGATTAGCCTGTGCAGTCTGTACAAGCTAATCAGGGACAGCACTTTCCAATTTTTACTTTTTTTTTCATTTAAATGAAGACTCTTCTTTACAAAAATCCAGTTTAGGCGGAAAGTGTCGTCCCTGATTATTCTGTGTGGACTGCACAGGCTAATCTGGGACGACACTTTATGCACATGTATTTAATCCTTTTTTCTCAGAGCGTGATTCATATGTTTTGAGTTAGTCTCTCATCGAGTCAAATTTAACAGGTCAAATTCTTGTTTGAAGCAAAGTGTAACTCCATTTTAAACAGATATAATGCAAAACAGCCTTTTAAATTAGTGTGAACATATCTGCAAGTCAGCTATTTGCATAATAGGATATTCAATTGATTTTGGACCACAATAATCGTTCCTTTCATTGCATTTTCAATATAATCACGATTAATATAATCACACTTTTGTGAACATTTAATAAAGAAGACAAATGACGGGACGGCAGTTTTTGTTTGTTAAGTACCATTATTTTGTTTAACCGCGATTTGCATATCAAAATTAATTATATATATTGACTTTGTCTCTTGACATTAATTCTAGGTGATAGTTTTGGACATTAATTTTACGGGATATATATTATTTTTTTAATAAAAGACTTAAACCATTATGTTAAGAAATATCAAGAAATAAATGAAGGGTCTTATGAATCAATGATCACTGAGACGGCGTCTGGTCAATTCAGCAGTTATGATTTCCTGTTTATATACATGAACTCATAACAATTTCTGCTTGCATTTATATTTATATGCCTGTGTAGATTTTGGACAAATTAAGTGACATCCAGTGTGGGAAAGCATAAATGTTTCTTTCATCTTATTTGCTTTTTCTTCTAAATTGTTAAACTAGTATTCAATTTTCAGAATTCCTCTCATCTTGGTTTTCTTTTAAAATAGTATTTATATGAATACGAGCGCTGAAAGTTTAGATTATGATTTATGGTAGGAAAATGAAGACTACCATACATGTTATGTTAAAAGGTTTTAGCCACATTTATCGGCCAATCTTCATGAAACTTGGTCAGAACATTTGTCCCAATGAAATCTCGGCAGAGATTGAAACTGGGTCATATGTGCTAAAAAACTATGTCACTAGGTCAAATATAAAAAAAACATGTTAAAAGTCACTTTTTTGGTCCAATTTTCATGAATCAGCTTGCATTTTTAGCTCACCTGAGCACAACGGCTATTGTGATCGCCTTTTGTCCGTCGTGCGGCGTGCGGCATCAACATTTACCTTGTTAACACTCTAGAGGTCACATTTATTGTCCAATCTTCATGAAACTTGGTCAGAACATGTGTCTTAATAATATCTTGGACGAGTTCGAAAATGGTTCCGGTTGGTTGAAAAACATGGCTGCCAGGGGGCGTGGCAGTTTTCCTTATATGGCTATAGTAGTAAAACCTTGTTAACACTCTAGAAGTCAAATTTTTAGTCCAATCTTCATGAAACTTGGTGAGAACATGTGTCCCAATAAAATATTGGACAAGTTCAAAAATAGTTTCAGTTGGATGAAAAACATGGCCGCCAAGGGGCGGGGCAGTTTTCCTTATATGGCTATAGTTAAACCTTGTTAACACTCTAGAAGTCACATTTATTGTCCAATCTTCATGAAACTTAGTCAGAACATTTGTTGTGTTCTAATGATATCTTGAACGAGTTCGAAAATGGTTCCGGTTGGTTGAAAAACATGGCTGCCAGGGGGCGTGGCAGTTTTCCTTATATGGCTATAGTAGTAAAACCTTGTTAACACTCTAGAAGTCACATTTTTAGTCCNACTGGTTCGCCGAGAAGAGGGTCGTGGACTCAAGCTGGTCGGACCTCACAAAGACAGCCAAGTATAATATCTTCTCGATTGTCGGCGATGTCTGGCGAACGTCGCTTTCTTATCAACACCGTGTACGGCGGATGTCCCGGGGATATCGGACATGTTGCGGTCATCGAAAGGGAAGGGAATTGTACCATGGACATACATCCCAGGTACCCGCAGTTCATTTATGCTGATCTCAATTCAGCAGACATATGGCAGAAACAGCAGTTCGGGCGGGCCGATTACATGGCGATTTTTGTGAGCTATTAGAACCGGTTTCCATATGTATATTTGAACGTGCCACTTTGTTCTTACCGCTTTGTAAGTAATTGTAACATTGTTATTAGCAACATGTTTGCAAATAAACAAATACATCTTATGATCTTAAAGTTTTAAGTTTATTGATTTGAAGTTATTTTCCTACTTAAATTTGTTGATTTTGAAACATTACACTGTTTTTACGAAGAAAAAAAAGGAAACGCTTAAATTGTATTTTAAAATTAATGAATATAGGCATCAGTTTTTGTGTTGACAATAAGTTTAAAAAAAATGTGTGTGATGAAGAATTCGTTTCATTAACCTGTATTTAGAAAACTGTACTATTATCTGAATACTATATCCGAATGTCTATATAAAACATTAGTTTTAAGCATGACTTGCCATGATAAAAAAACGTCAGTTGTTACAAGCGCACGTTTATGACTAATTATTCTTCCGATAAAAAATGGACACGCATGAGCAGTACCGAAATATAGGCGTTGCGTGGAAAGTGTTGAAACCTACATATTCGCTGACTTCGTGTAGAATTCGTTGTCGCCCGTAATCTTATGCAATTGCGAGATAAGTCCATTTACAAGATCGTTATGTGCCTGTACAAATATGATATTATTAAAAGTTAATTGATGTATTCATTCATCATTAACATGTTTAGAATACGACGCGAGTTTAACGTGTACTTAGTTATTGCATCATTAATACGCATATCGGTTGGTTCGTATTACCGGGTAATTGTTTCAATAAAAAAGTAATGCAGCCAACAAATTAAATCTTATTCTTTGCTTAATGAAAAAAAAATTGTGCCAAGCTTTTAGATCTAATATATTATAATTGGGTGCTTTTTTAAGCCTCTGGAATTCACAGCTGGTTCTGTGGCTGGGGTGAAGTGTATATGGGGTCGGCTTAGCGACGGTGAGGTTTCGGTATTGATCCCTTTAGTGGGAGCGCTCTTTAGATCACACCAAGTACTGGTCCAACCCAGGAAACAGGTTGTTTCATCATATGTCTCAATTCGACTACGTGTGATGTGTCAAATCAATTTTGATTGACAGCATACGCAATGTATTATTATGTGGAACTGAACGACATCATACATGCTTTGCAATTCAAATAATTCATAAATACAGGTATCTCGCAGAGTTTTAATTTTCTTTCCGCAAACTATTGTCGCCTAGTTTAAATTCTGTCGCCACTAAACAAAATATAGCCATTTTGTACCAATTCATAAATCACGGACTAAACTGCATACACTTAGTTCGTAGCTGTATAGTAACGATTTGAATGCAAACAAACATAATGTTATATCATCCAATTTTTTTTATTACTTATACATTCAAATAACATATACAACATACATAGATATATCAGTAATCATACGAGCATATTTATATGTCAGGCATTGTCTGTCTTAGCTTAGCCACTAGCAGAAGCATGTAAATGACGTTATTATATTTAGTACATAAATAAAAAGGTATGTGGAAGTGTGTGGCGATACAAGCACGTCACATCATTTATTTGCACGTAAAATTGAAGTAAACAATACGTTTATGTTGCTACTGTTTAGAATTTAACTGTCTTACTAAAAATGATAAATATATATCTTTAAAAGGTTCTATAAACATTTGAATATATTCGAGCTTTCAGAGGACAGCCCTCTCGCCTTTTCTAGTTCTTTTCAGAGTTTCTGGCACTGTTTGACATTGAATAGTACACTGTTATTTTAGCTATAAAGTAATTTAGTATTTTTCTAATTTGCAACATATCCTACAACACACATAATACTTGATTTTGAGTGGAAACCATTCTCTAACAGTGACCTTGATTGTTGACCCCGACACAATCAGTCCCACATGAAAATGTGTTTATACTTGATCCCTATAGCTAGATTCGTTCCTGTGATATAAGGGCGAAACCATTTTTCTTAACCCATGTATGCCTAGCGTCTAGAAAAAAGGCCTTGGCAAACAGCGTAGACCCAGATGGGCTCATCACGGTCTGCGCTGTTTGCTTAAAGGAATTTCTGTAAGAAATATTCTAAATATAGAAATAATTATAATAAACATTCCTAATTTTGAAAATAAATTGATCCAATTTAGAACGATAGGAGAGTCCACTAGGCATAAATGGGTTAATATAGTAACAGTGATATTGACCTTGATCACACCATCACATGCGAATTCCGTGCATATAAGGAAACTATGAATCAAGTTTCATTAAAATTGCTCAATTTGTTTTCAAGTTAATGAGTACATACGATTCTTCAATATCTATTTAAAGTGACCTTGCTAGAAATTGATACAAGGCATTTATGTGCATAGTTTCAATTACAATAACTCAATTTTTTTCCAGTTTTTGAGTGGAAGCCATTTATCTTAATTTAATCACAGTGACCGTGACCCCATCTTCAATCTCAAATGAAGTTTTGATGGAATGCATCTATGTTTGTAGTTCCAGGACAAGAGCTGAACTAGTTTTTTGTTTTTCATTAAAATAGGCTTAGAAAGATAAAAGAAGATGTTAATTCCAACTGAGTATTAGATGTCAGGTTGAACATAATTTGCCATACATGTTTTAAAACAGCGTTAAATGAAAAAGTTGCACATTTAATTGTCAAATGATACAGTGAGGTCGTCAGTTCCGAATCACTAACGAAATTATAAATTTATACTTTTGAACAGCGACCGACATTGATTTCGAATATAGGGTATTTGTCATATAATTTCAAGGTCGATCCTGCGCTCAACTTGATTTTCTAAATATAAATGTGTGTTTATGTTTTTCCTCGATCGTACAGTTTCTCCATTTCCGGTTAATATTCCCCAATAGCGAATCACGTGACAGCAGGTTCATTTTCATTACAGGGGTTGTCGAAAAATAAACAATAGCCGTCAAAATCGTTTTTTTTTATCATTTTTAAAATATAAAAAACATAACCTGATTGGTAAGTAATCACAGAACTTGTAATAACAAAAACAATAAAGAAAACAATAATTACAATAAAGAAAACAANTATTTGAAGCTGCTATAACAAACACAACAAATGTTGAATGAGCGTAACTTAAATGTCTTTTGCTGTTCACTCGATGGGGTTCACTTTGACACCTTGACGAATCTGTTCCTAGCCAATCAACCTGAAAGAGCAAAATCATACATATCACCATGTCAGCCTGATAAAATATGAGCCTTGCTCTGTGAAAAGGGGGTTTAATGCATGTGCGTAAAGTGTCGTCCCAGATAAGCCCGTGAAGTCCGCACAGGCTAAACAGGGACTTCACTTTTCGCCTAAACTGGATTTCCGTCAAGAAGCGTCTTCCTTTAAAGGAAAAATACAATATAAGCGGAGTCCGCACAGGCTAATCTAGGACAACACTTTACGCACATGCATTAAACCCCCTTTTCACAGAGCGAGGCTCTTACACATACTTTGTTAAATGGACTTTTAACATTGTGTGAAATTATTCAAGATGTTCAGTCATAAATTGATAATTTGATTGTGTAATGTTCCATATTTGTAAGTATATTTCAGTTAATTCATACAAAGTATGCATATCTGAATGTTGAAGCTAAACTATACAAAGAACTAAATTTTAGATATAACAAGAGATGTGTTTGTCAGAAATACAATGCCCCCTACTGCGCCGCTTTGATTTTTTTTTTGATTATTTTTTACCTTTGACCTTGAAGGATGACCTTGACCTTTCACTACTCAAAATGTGCAGCTCCATGAGATACACATGAATTCCAAATATCAAGTTGCTATCTTCAATATTGCAAAAGTTATGACCAATGTTAAAGTTTTCGGACGGACGCACAGACGCCATATATTTGACCTTTGACCTTGAAGAATGACCTTGACTTTTCACCACTCAAAATGTGCAGCTCCATGAGATACACATGCATGCCAAATATCAAGTTGCTATCTTCAATATTGCAAAAGTTATGGCCAATGTTAAAGTTTTCGGACGGACGCACAGACTGACGGACAGTTCAACTGCTATATGCCACCCTACCAGGGGCATAAAAACAATTCCATTAAGAACAATCATGGTTTGACATACCGGTACTTAAAATAAAAAGATGAAATACACATACCGGTTGTTAGCTGTAAAAACTGGCATTCTGTTGACACGGTTATATTGGCATATTGCACTGTTAGTGGAATGCATGCATTTGTACACATGTAAGGTTTTGTACTCTGTCTGTTATAGTCACATGGATATGGGCGCATTAAGCCCAACTCCTGGGACAAGGGCAAATATTTGTGAAAATTCCAGTCAGAAGGTCGTCGGATATATTTATTTTACGCATTATTTCTATAAATTTGAAGTTTTTAACACTACATTGCCAGAATGTCTGATTTATTTCACGCATTATTTCTATCAAAGTTTTAAACACTTACAATTGCTAAATAAATTAAATCACAAACTTTTATTTTAAAGAAGAGATCCATATTTATTTAATGAAGCAAATGACAGCTGTCCTTATATTAAGTTTATTATATCAAACAGACCTGTCAACTCAAAATTACAGCACAAAATGAGCAACTGAAATATCTTCACCAACACAGAATGTACCAACATTCTCCTGACATTTACATGGCAACAAACGTTAGAAACCACTAATTGATAGACAAACACATGTTTTAAAGAGAGAGAATATTTTAATAAAAAATGTGTTTTTCAATATTAACAAATTTTATTATAATTACGAACATAATGATTGTACATCACAGTTTTCCAACACGCAGTCATAAAACATCATCATCATGCTTGTAAACCAATAATTGTACATAGTAAAATTCATTCAACAATAGAATCAATAGTCAAGCCTCGTTATGGTAAAAATGGGGCTTAATGCAAGTGTGTACAGTGTCGTCCCAAATTAGCCTATGCACAAGTTATCAGACACGTCACTTTCCGCCTAATCTGGATTTTTATTTAGAAGATACTTCCTTTAAACACAAAATTCCATAAAAGCAGAAAGTGTCGTCTCTGATTAGCCTGCGCGGACAACGCATAAGGCACAAGCATTAAGCCCCATTTTCTCAGAGGGAGGCTCATAGTCATTCAAGCGAAGATTGTGACAGCAAGCACAGCAAAGCCAACCATAACATGAAATCAGAAGGTAAGGACAGGGTTCATACACAATTAATATAAATAAATTCAAGCAATTTTAATGAAGGACTGTACAAAGAGAAAGCTGGATCTTCCATTAACCAGCAAATTTGAAATGTTAATTTAAGAAAATGTTCATTATCATTCTAAGAACAAAAACTCTACTGAAAATTGTATTTATTTAAATATGCTGCCTTAAATTTTGAATCATATTTATAAGCATTTTTAAAGTTGGCAAACTCTTTTGAAAACATTGTAACACACTAAATTGGCAAACAGCTATGAATGACACTTGTCACAAAACTTTCTTGTCACATCAAAATCTTCAAAAATGTTAAGAAACATTGAATACAACAATTTATACATACAATGTGTTCACATTCTAAACCCAACTAAGATATCTACATATAGATACATGTACCACAAGTCACCAGCATGAGATTGATATTGTCGATTTCTTCTGACATTACAGGTTAGTACTTGCAAACACACATGATGACGTGACAGGGCTTTTTCCCCAAACTTTTTGAAGCGGCTTTGAAAAATGAGCTGAAGACTGTTAAAAATTGTGAAAAAAATGAGTCGCAAACTTTTTTTAATTGTGAAAATTTTAGTCGCTTACTCCTTTCAATTGTGAAAATTTCAGTCGCGAACTTCTCAAATTTGTGAAAAACGGCTATTCTTTAAGAAGGAAAAAAGACCTGAGTGATGTGATCCAAGTGTTGACCATGCAGGGGAAACACAATCACAGTCCCAGTCGCCCAGAACATGCTGCCAATGATACCATTGGTGTTGGTGACAACAAACTTTAGGACTTACTCTGCCATTCACCCGATCAACCAAGTGTAAACTAAAGGGCTATAAATGACCACATTAGACTAACGAAAGTAGTGATTTACACTCATAAATAAATTAAATTATAACTAAGAAGCAACATTATTTTCAGTATTATCATAAATATAAAATGACTATACATTGCTACTTGCCCTATTCATGTCCAATAATTAAGTTATCTAAATTCAACGCTCATCATAGAGAACAGGCAGGTCTTGGTATATTAATATTCACTTGTTCACCACTGTGCCCGTACTTTATCTTCATCAGTTTTGGACATATGATATTTTTGTCACCAGGATCATCCGTAAACAATGCCCGCGGGCTGCTTTTAAAGCCATTTCGCAGACTTCTTTGAGAACTGGGGTCCAAACATGGACGGAACTTGGTACAGTTCAAGGGACTTTCCTCCTCATCGGAATCACTAACCTCGCTGGCGTCTGGTGACCCTGGCAGGGAGCCGGCCATGGGTTCCAGCTTAAAGTGCACACAGGAGCTCCCTGAACTTTCTAGTTCCTTCACCAGAACAGGGTCCCGAGGCATCTTTATCGTGATCTTCGGCACTTTCTTCGGTGGAGAGAACAAATGATTGTACGGAGTTAAATTCCCACCTGATGAATTCAATTTGTTCCTTAATGACTTTCCGAATGTATTTGTTTCTGTGACTGGCAAGCTTTGTCTGCGTTTCCTAATGTTTGATTGAAAAAGATGACCTGAAAGGCATTTGCCTGATTCAATATGACCATTGATTGTCATGCAATCCCCTAGACTATCCACATCAACATCTTCATCCTCACTCTCCTCCCCCACAGTATCATCACTAAAGTCCAAACAGACACCGTTCAATGACCCAATGCGTTCAAACACATTGTCATCAACAACATCCACCGACCTTTTACCTTTTTCTTGTTCACGTCTTTCGAGTCTTCTTTTATTTCTAAGCGCCTGTCTTTGAGAGGCTTTAGTCTTTCTCATTTCTGACTGCCGCCGTTTTTGTTTACTATTCTTCAGGCTTCTGGCATTCTTACTGGTCTGCTTGGATGCTTTGAATGCCTCTAACTTGGGACTGACCCCGCTGTTCATGAACATCGCCGGGTCGTCCGAGTCGTAAGGCATCAAGTGGGGCATGTCTGCGGGCCAGGTCTGAAGTCTCTCGACCAGGGCTGGACACTGCTTGCCTAGATCACTGGAATATCCCGGAGTGTCGTCGCAGCTGGTGCCACCTGCTTCCTCAGAAGATACCGGAACACTGTCCCCTGCAACGTCTAACTGAAGCTGTGTGAATATGTTTCTAGAGGTACTGAGGCTTTTCAGATTGAAAGTAATTTCTGGGTCCACTGCTTGAATCACTTTAGAAGAACCTAGATAATCTCCACTTTGTTTCCGAACTGGGTCGTGGTCTAGTTTCGGAGCACGTTTACTGCTTCTTAATCGGGGACTCTGTCTAAGTCCCCCGCCTGCCTCATTCAAACTGTCAGTTTCAGATTGTTGTACACTGTTTATCTCAACTTTAAGTGGTAGCCGGGTGTTCACATGCTGAGATTCTTGTAATAACTTTTTACGAATGCATGAATTACGGTGAACATAATTTTGTGACTTCAAATCAGATGAAGGTTTATCCAGTTTTAATTTTTGGTCAACAATGTCTGATAATGGACCCTTAACAAAAGCTGGCTTGTTAGAATGACCCAGAGGCCTATTTTTGGTACTCCTCTGTCCAACCATGGAATCTGGAGAGAGACTTTTCAGATATGACTGAGACGACACATGCTTCCTTGGCGACAGACGTAGTTCAGAGACTTTAACTGGGGCATTTTTCTCGACGTGTATGGGTATTTGTTCACCTAGGTCCACTTTTGGTTCTGGCAGAGAATGTCCATGAGCCAAGATGATCTCAGCATCATAGCGAGTGATGCCTCGCCGCTTCAGCTCTGCCTTTGACAGAAGGTGTGCCTGCTTCTTTAAATTGCCATCCCGAATATCCCAGTTTTCTGAAAAAATAGTAGTTGGTCTCACATATAGGGTATCAAATGAGCCTTTTTCTGGGGAAACAGGGACAACACTTTCTGCATACACTGATTATTTTTATAGAGGAGACTTCCTTTAAATGAAAAATTCCATAAAATCGAAAAGTGTTGTCCCTGATAAGCCTGTGCGGACTGCACAGGCTAATCTGGGACGACACTTTACGCACAAACATTAAGTCAATTTTGTCAGAACAAGGCTCAAATTGGAGAAATGATGCTAAACCTCTTAACTGCAACTTCTCACACATAACAATTAGCAAGTATATAATTATTATGAGTGTTATTAAGCAGTGCTCCAGCTAGGCCTAAATGGAAGGGGGCTGCCCCCTGCCCCTCCAAAGCTGCTCCCTGCCCCTCCAAGGCCCCACCCTGCCCTTTTATAAAAAAATACATTTAATTGATCTCCTGTTATATTGTTATTAATCTATTCCTCATTGCAGACATTTTATCGCATGGTTTAATAATAATGGAAATTAAATTGTAATATTAATACTGTTATTAATATAAAAAATATATAACAGGGAGCATTCCGGATACAACCGCGCGCTCGAAAGTGCCCTTTTTTATAAAATTTCATGCGCTTTAAAGTGCCCTTTTTATAAATGCCCCCTGCCCTTTTTAAATCCTAGCTGGAGCACTGATTAAGTATTATTAAAATATAAAATTCCACTTTAATATGTTAATAAACAAATAAAAGTAGTGTTTTGTTTTTTACAAAGGAGAATTTAGGACTTTAAATTTTCTTAACTTAAAGTAATCAGTTAAGACACAAAACTCACATAACACATGATTATTTGTAAAAATACAAAAAAAAAAAAATTAATGTTGCTGTAATTTTTGTAATGTGCAAATATTCCTTTAGGATCCTTGCTAAACCTTTGTATAGGATTTGTTTAGGACCTGGTTTGATCAGAAATCATGAAATATAATGATCTTCAACACACAAGGAATAAACCAGTTTCTAAAGGAAATGTAACAATATAAACAGTTAACACATACAGAGGTGTGATTAACGAACAAGTGCAGTACATGTATAAATAAACCTCGCTCTGGGAAAACGGGGCTTAATGCATAAGTGAAGTGTCGTCTCAGATTAGCTTGTGCAATTAGAACAGGCTAATCTGGGACAACACTTACCGCCTTAACTGGATTTTCGCTAAGAAGAGACTTTCTTTAAACCAAAAAGACCATACAAGTGTAAAGTGTCATCCCTGATTAGCCTGGGACGACAACTTACCCACATACATTAAGCCCAGTATTCTCAGAGCCTGTCTCATATGACGATGTATGTAATATGTCATAAAGGGTTTGGATCATCAATCAAATCTCTGTACTAAAACCAAACAGATTATCTTCACAAGTACCTCATTCTTGAAGAACAAGCCGCCTTAATATTGGAAATAAACAACATTGTATTATAAAATGTTTTAAAACAGAAATTGCCTATGTCTGTCAAATGAATTTAAATGTGCATATTCAATCTCAAACAGAACAAATGTTGAGATTAAATCAGTTGGTACATGTTCATCTATGCATCTTGAAAGGTTTACACAAATCATATTCTTCTTTTATTTATCTCTATTCAAACAAATTGAAGTGATCACCTTTCTGTTTTCCTCATTCTATGTATAACTGAATGTGATAAATACCCCTTCATACTGCTTTGGTTTGACAATTTGTGCTTTATTTTGACCTTTGATGTCAATATATGACCTTCGCCTTGCAGGTATAAATGGGTTTCTCACACAACACATTGTCTCATATTTGAGTCAATGAGAAGAACAAACTTGTATACAGGTTTGCTGTCAGTTTGCCATCTTGAATCTGATCAACCGAAAAGCTATGTCCAGCTCTACTTCATCTGTCTTATTTATAATTACGAAATATGATGTTACATGTAAAGAGTTCTAATGAAATTACACACAAATAATTCTTTTGAATGTGAAGTGTACAAAATTTCATCTCAACTAAGAACAAATTTAAAATGTAGTTTAAACAAGCAAATTTGTTGAATTAATATCCCCCGCCAAACTAGAGCTTTGTCACAGACGTGACGTATACCCCCACATGCTGCATTGACACAGAATATATACAAAGGGCCATAACTCCGTTATTAACAGATGGTGTACAATGCCATTTGGCGTGCATCATCCTCTTATCCATATATATACTCATACCAAGTTTCAATGAAATCCGCCAAAGCACTTCCAAGATATGGCTCCGGACACAAAAGTGCCGGACGGAAGGACAACGCCAAAACAATATCCTTCCGCCTTTGGCGGGGGATATTAACAAGCAATGCTATCAGACTAACAAACAACCATAACAGAACATGGTTACTCTGGAGTATACCGCCTTGAAACTTTGTTTGTGGGGGTATAAATACTTTGGTCAACATTTATTAAATTAATCACCAAGTCCCTGTATTACTAAGCTACTTCTTACACTTACAGACATATTTTCAATTCATATTATAAATAAGTAATTTCTTATTATTAATTACACAAATGAATAGATTCTTGTAATTTATTGAACGAAAGTATAGGCACTGTGAATTGCTTTGAACAGATTTTTAATGAAGTGAAAAACCGGCAATGAATTTAAAATTAGAAATGAGTCTTGGCATTGCTTTATCAGCTAAGTACTCATCCCAGGCTATACCAGTATGTGGCATCGTATATAACACAAGACACCAAAGGCACCGGCAATATCACCATCACAAGACGATGGCAATATCACCATCACAAGGCTCTTAACCTGCACTTACCATTTCCATTCATGGACTTGTTCACGCTGACGCAAGACGAGCGATGAATCTGAGCCTGACTCTTCATGCGATGGAGTCGATCATCTGTGTCTCGCAGCCGGTAGCCCTTCTCTATCTCGGGACTGCGGGGATCTGCCCGCCGGTAGTAGCCCACGCGACGTCTGAATAGTAACCATGGTTTATTGGTAACATTACAACAAGACAAATTTCATCAACAACATAAGATACACAGGTGTGTAAAGTATGATTTACTGACATGGGTGCAAAAACAATTGTCCAATGGACTGGAACGAAACTCGATCTTTATCTATAAGTCATGTAGGTAGACTCACACACCAAAAATAAGGTTAGTATCTGAAAGTGTTTCGGAAAAATCCAGAAAAGCATTATTTTAAAGAAAATTCCTAAGTCCAAGGCCATAACTTCGTCAAAGATCAATGGACCGGAATGAAACTCTTGATCTGTAAGTCATGTAGATAGACTCACACGAATAATCAGGGCAATATTTGCAAGCGTTTAGGTAAACAACTCTGGAAACGAATGCCGGGCAGACAGACGGACACTGCAACTGCTATATGAAAGAAGCAGCAATACTTAATTAGTTACACACGTCACGACACACGTGAAAGACTGTTATCTTTTCATATAAAAAGAGCCATTACTCAAGGAAACCAGCAAAATAAAATATGGAGGTACCCAAATTCAAATGCTGGTTCATATATTTGTCAAGTTTCAGCACTCTAGCAGCAATACTTTTTGAGTTACACCAGATATACGTTTACAAAGGATTTTTTTTGCTAAAAAGGGGCCATAACTCTGTTTTTTCTTCTCACAATTATCAGAACAACAAGTGATGTGTTTGAGAAACACTATGTCCCCGTTTGAGCAGTTTTGACCCATATATTTGACCTTTGACCTTGAAGGATGACCTTGACCTTTCACCACTCAAGATGTGCAGCTCCGTGAGATACACATGCATGCCAAATATAAAGTTGCTATCTTCAATATTGCAAAAGTTATGACCAAGGTTAAAGTTTTGGGACAGAATGACAGACAGACAGACAAGCCAAAAAACAATATACCCCCTCTTCTTCCAAGAAGGAGGCATAAAAACATGGAGGTGCTTAGGATAACATGCTGGTTGATATGTTGACAAATTTTAATCCATCTTACACCAATACTGTTAGAAGTCGGCCAACTCATTTTAAAGATAAACATTCTGACCAAGTTTCATCAAGATTGAGTAATAAATTTCCCATCTTCTTGGCAACAACGTTTTTCTTAGATTTGACATGGTGACCTAGTTTTTGTACACATGTGACCCAAATTCAAACTTGGCTTAAGACATTTTCAAGATAAACATTCTGACCAAGTTTCATCAAGAGTAATACATGAGGCTTTTAGAGTTGTTTCAAGGTTTTCCCAACATTTGACATCATGACCTGGTTATTTGGACGCACATGACCCATATTCAAACTCAAAGATAGATATTGTCAAGATAAAGTAATAAATGTGGCCTCTACAGTGTTTACACTGTTTTTCTAAGATCTGACCAGGTGACCTAGTCGAACTCAGCCTATATATTGTCAAGATAAACATTCTGAATAGGTTTCATCAATATTGAGTCATAATTGAGGTGACCTAGTGTTTTGACGCACATGACCCAAATTCCAACTTGGCCTAGATATTTTCAAGACAAATGTCCTGGGCAAGTTTCATCAAGATTGGCTGAAAAATGAGGCCTCTTGTGCGATAACAAGCTAAAAGTTGATACCACACAATGCACCAAGACAGACACCAGACACGAGGGTGATCATAATTGTCACGTGTTCTGAGAAATCTGGGAAAAATGCATGTGCGTAAATTGTCATCCCAGATTAGCCTGTGCAGAGAATTACAATTTCCGCTTTTACGGGATTTTTCGTTTAAATGATGTCTCTTCTTAGGGAAAATCCAGTTTAGGTGGAAAATGTCATCCCGGATTAGCCTGTGCGGACTGCACAGGCGAATCTGGGATCACACTTTACGCACAAGCATTTTGACATGATTTTGAATAGAACGCGACACAAATGATCACCATGAGCACTAAGTCCTCAGATGAACTAAAAATAGTTCCAATAAGTTGGCAAGACTAAAGAATAATAACAAATTGCAGAAAAGCTTGAAAATCTCAAATGTGGGCTTACAATGACCTGACATCACAGAACCTATGCAGAGTTTATCTGTGTTATTGGTCAGTGGTATAATAACACTTACAAATTTTGGGTTAGCATCTCTGACGTAATTGTGCACTAGTGGCATACTGGTAATATAAAGTTTCACATACAAATTTTATGTGATTTTTGTTTCTTAAACTATTGCTTATTATACAAAATGTACACATTAATGTAAAATGCAGTCGAGTGAAGTTTTTAATGAAGAAAATCAACCATATTTTGCATTGTGAGTTGGTCAGATATTCCGACTTGAAAGAATTATACCAAAAGGCAAGTAGGTTGTGTCTAATAATACCTTTCACACGTTTCACATTCGCACAAACTGTTGCTGTCCCCGAAGAAGTCTTCCCCATAGAAGCACGTGATCTCCTCCCCTGCCTTGATGTCACGCAGAACTTTAACACAGGCCGTGTCCCTGCCTGTAGACACAAACTGAAAAGCACGGGCACAATCTTTACTTAGATTAATATAAGCTATCTGCAACATGTTGAGCATATTGTTAATTATGTTTTAATTATTGAACAAGCTTATCCATACACATGTTTGACTTTTGGCCTTTAATGTGACATTGACCTTTGCCAATGGAGTTAACACTTCTTATTGACATGGTGAACATATGTTGGTAAATGATTTTTTAAACTGCACAATGATGATGAAGTAGTAAACCAGACAAGCTGGCATTTTCGAAATTGGAATTTGACTCGTAAGTTACAGTCTTGACCTTTACATTGACCTCTTATTATGACCTTGACATTTGAGCTAGGGAGATGGTTGTTACACATGCCATGCCGTCCCTACATGGTGAACATTTGTGGTAAATTATTTTAAAACTGAACGATTAATTATGGTGTAACAGGCTGAATAAGCTTGAACAAGCTGTTTTATAGCAAAATAAGCCCTTTGACCTTAAAGTCTGACCTTGCCATTGGAAGTAGGGAGACAGATGTAACACGCAACACATTGTCTAAGCATGGTGGATATTTGTGGTAAATTACATTAATATACCTCTAGAGTTTACAATGTAAATGTTAAAGATGCATGACAGAAGAATAGGCAATCACAAAAACGTTTCATGACCTATAAGCACAGGTAAGTTTAACTTGTACTGTTTCAAATAAGAAACCATAGAAAAGCCATATAAATTTTCTTAAATTACAATTTACAGACAATCACAGTGGATTGCACAGAAGTTGTAAAAATAACAAGATGTGTTTGTGAAACACTATGTCCACTTTTGAGCGATTTTGACCCATAAATTTGACCTGTGACCTTGAAGGATGACCTTGACCTTTCACCACTCAAAATGTGCAGCTCCATGAGATACACATGCATGCCAAATATCAAGTTGCTATCTTCAATATTGAAAAAGTTATGGCCAATGTTAAAGTTGGCGCAAACCGACCAACAGACAGACCAACAGACAGACAGACAGGGCAAAAACAATATGTCCCCCAGTATATACTGGTGGACATAAAAGTATATACTGGTGGACATAAAAATAACTTTAATTAAGACTGTTGTCGTCTTAAATAATTTAAATCTAAGACACTCTGATTTAAACTTCACTCACCTTGCAGTTTGCCCTGCAGTCATGGTTAATAAACGAGGCCGGACCTAGCCATAACTGGGCGCAGTTTTTACGACATGAAAACATGACACTGAAGTCATTAACGTTTGGGGTCAATAGTTCATCCTCTTCCTGTTCTGTCAACTCTGCTATACATCCAATAAGCATCTCAATCTTGTCATGCTTCTGCCTGCAGGCAAGATTGGAAAAAATATTACTCTTAGAATTCACAGGGTTTCACTATAGCCATATAGAGAAAACTGCCTTAACGGCCACGATTTTTTAATAGACCAGAACTATTTCCAAATTGGCTGAGATATCATACGTACAAATGCTGTGAGCAAGTTTCAGGAAGATGAGAAAAAAATGTGACTTCCAGAGTGTTCCCAGGGCTCCACTATAAAAATTTCAAGGAAAAGTGCATAAAAAGGGAGAGGAAGGGTAGGGCATGGGCGTAAAAATGTGCTAAAAACCATTCACCCCATATGGCTATCAGATGACAAAAGCATGTTGAAATTACTTAAGTTGTGGTCTCCCTTCATTTCAATTTCCATAAATTGATCTAGCATTGTAACCCATGTATATAATTATTTTAACCACCTAGACATTTTTGTGTAAATAAATTTCTTACATCAAATTGTCCAGACATTTATAAGGGAAAATAGACTGTGTTGATGTAACAATTATCCCCATATGTTAGTTACAAACAGTATGATCAAGGCAATCCATAGTACCCAACAGCAACACAGTCTAATCATGTGACCACCAGACACAAGCACATGTTTCAAAATCAAAGTGCTTTCTGACCATAAAATTGGATTGCAAGATCGGCAAGAATTTCAGAAAAGATACTCGGCCTAATCAAAATAAAAGTCGCCAATGTAGCGGGCGAGTGTAGTTTTACAACAATTTTGTAAATGATAATTTTAAGCACTATTTGGGGGAAATTTCATTGTAAGGAGATGAAAAATCCTGGAAAAATATTATAAATTAGGGAACAATGCATTTTTAAAGTAAATCTTTATAATTTTTATGCCAAAACAAATCCCTGTAGACGTTACTTTTTTAAAACTTAAGTACAGAAAAACATTTAAACTGTAGAGATATTCAAACTAACTAGAACATCAACAACATTTTAACAGCTACATAAACCTAGGCCTAAGGTTATGTATGGATAATGTTAACCCTTTGCATGCTGGGAAATTTGTCGTCTGCTAAAATGTTGTCTGCTGAATTTCTAAAATTAGCATTTTCTTCGATTTTTTTCAAAGACTACTATCAGAATAGCAAACAGTTTGGATCCTGATGAGACGCCACATTTTGTGGCGTCTCATCTGGATCCAAACTGTTTGCAAAGGCCTTCAAAATCCCGTTCCAGCGCTCAAAGGGTTAAACTACCTGTTCAGAGTATTTACAGTTGTGTATGCCACATAATGCCGGAGTCCCGAGCCACTTACCAATCCTTGGTTGCACATATCTTCCCTCCCAAGTGCCCTTCCATAGCGTAGCGGCTACAGGTCTGTATCTCAAAGCCTGATCTTGTATCAAACATCTTCAAGTACCGGAAGATCTGCGAAAATTGGCAATTACAATCATCATTTACAATGGATTAAAATCCCACATCAAGAACACAAGTTTAGAACAAAAAGGAAGTGATGAGATGAGATTATAAATTTATAATAACTGTTATAGAAAATATGTATGCAAAGCACACTGTCTTTTCAGCTCATTTCTCTTAAACTACATTTAAACTTCATTTACTTGTCATGGCACCAAGCCTTGAAAGTGCATGACACCAATATGACAATGACCAACATTCTACTAACAAAATTGAATCAGCAATTATCACCAACAAAAACCACGTGATAAATTATGAAATATATCCACACAGAAGCCTTACATGATTTCTGAAGATTTCTTGCTCTCCGTCATCTTTGTTGAAAAGGAAACTGCGGACGGTATCTACGGCCAACATCTCGCTGTAGGCTCTATTATACTGTTGATGGTGCTTGAAGCGCTCAATAATGACTTTGCATTCCGCCTCAGTCTTCATTTTAGGTTTCACATACCTAAATTAACATGATCATGACAATTAGTTATTTAACAATATTAAATTCAAATTACATATAAAGTTATATGATCTTATATCAGAGTTGACTCCCTAGGTATACATTGCAAATGATATTTTCACAACAAATGCAGAAAACAAATTTCACCAGAGTATTTGAAGTCAGGAATGGGTTCATAATTGTGAATTTACATGTAGCATGTGAAAAGTTGAAATTGGAAAGTATTTAAGAAAAGAATTTCAAATTATCAACTTAAAACAGGTTTATTATTGGTTGAATTTTGAATTTTAATCTATATTAAACAAGAGATGTGTATGTCAGAAACACAATGCCCAGTATTGCGCCGCTTTGAAATAAAATTTCAATATATCATTTGGCAGGTTTAGAAATTATCTCCCTTTTAAAGCTTATTACTTAAATTGGATTGTATTTTTTGACTTTTGACCTTGTAGGATTACCTTGACCTTTCACCACCCAAAATGTGCAGCTCCATGAGATACACATGCAAGCCAAATATGAAGTTGCTATCTTCAATATTGCAAAAGTTATGACCAAGGTTAAGTTTTTGGAAAGATACCGTCATACAATGACAGGCCAAAAACAATATACCCCCTCTTCTTCGAAGAAGGGGGCTGTTATATAAGGAAACAAATCAATTTAATGAGTATATAAGACAAGAATAAGCATATATTGAAATTAAGTTTCACAAGCAAGTGTTTTGTTTTATGACATTTCAATATTTGTAATCAGGCCTTGACACTAACTTTTTTTTCAACTAGCCCATTCGGGCTAGTAAATGCAGCACCTACTAGCCCTGACCAATCTTTCATGTGCCCTGACCCAGGTATCCATTTGTATCCAGCCATTTGTTATCTACAGG
Organism: Dreissena rostriformis; assembly: GCA_007657795.1. NCBI lineage: Eukaryota > Metazoa > Mollusca > Bivalvia > Myida > Dreissenidae > Dreissena > Dreissena rostriformis. The sequence goes on from VMBQ01003895.1 coordinate 23,553, forward strand.
CCATTTCGGGAGAAATTTCCTTGTTCTTTTTTCCTCGTACTTTCTCTTACTTTCCTCCTTCCCTTTTCTTTTCTTATCCGGGGAACCCCCATCCCCACCAGTAAAGCCAAACTTAAACAACGACATAAACGTTAAAACATTTTTTACATAGATTGCTATAATAAACCGTGGTTGCCGTCTGACAATGAATCGTAAGTGAATCTTAAATGACGCAAAATAACGTGTTATGGTAGTCGTAAAATTGTACAGGGTTAACTCCCTTTAAGTTTTATACTAAAAGCCGGGATCGACCTTTCATATTAGTTTTGCTAATTGAATTGCGTAAAAAAGATTGTCAAAACACTTCTAATCGATCAAACAAATTAACGTTATTTAAAATTGATAAATAACTAATAATTTTAATGTTACTATATGTTAATGTAGAGTTTGATACCTTCATCGATCCCGGACAATCCTGGGCAATCAAGGCTTTTAGTTTAAAATGTATTTTTATCGAGAAAACACGTCATTTCGAGGAAACCAATCAAAAACCGTATCTAGTGGAATCCTTTTTAAAAAATAGGTACCATCGTGTTTTCTCGATGAAAATATGTTCCAAATCTATTTCGAGATATGATCCGTTAAAAAGCGATTTAATTGTCATCTGTTCGTACTGTATTAAGATTTTTACATCTTTGAAAAGCTTATTTAAAATGCAGTTTATTGATATAGAACACATAATCCCACCCAGAATACACACAACTGATCGGGCATGTTCCTGGGACATTGGCTAGCCCGGACCTCGGTACAGGCAGTGAATGTCGTTCGGACTTGCCTTAGTGTCGAGCCCTGGTAATTGAAGTTTTTTCCATTAGAATGTGCAAATATTAAATGTACACACATTTCTTTTAACAAGATGTGTTTGTGAAACACTATGTCCCCTATTGCGATTTTGACTCGTATATTTGACCTTTGACCTTGACGGATGGCCTTGACATTGACCTTACACCACTCAAAATGTGCAGGTCCATGAGATACACATGCATGCCAAATACCAAGTTGGTATGTTGAATATTGAAGAAGTTATGGCCAAAATGAGCAATTTTGACCCATATAATTGACCTTTGACCTTAAAGGATGACCATGACCTTGACCTTTCAGCACTCAAAATGTGCAGCTCCATTAGATACACATGCATGCCAAGTATCAAGTTGCTATGTCGAATATGGCAGAAGTTATGGCCAAAATGAGGGATTTTGACCCATATAATTGACCTTTGACCTTGAAGGATGACCTTGACCTTTCACCACTCAAAATGTGCAGATCCAGTGTTTTTTTGGGTGATATATTCGGCGTTATTCGGCCCCATTCCCCTCCAGAAAGAGTATATATTTTTCCCCTATTTTGTAAAAAAAAATCCCCTCTAGAAGTTAAAAAAAAAAAAAAAAAATTGATTTTGTACTGTTACTTGCTAAGCATTGAAATTTCCCCTTTTTCCCCTTATACGCGCGAATTTCCCCCCCTCAGGGGACCCGACCCCTTTCCCCCAAAACTGAAAAAAAACACTG